>JBBPDC010189369.1:0-15091 GCA_037974485.1 Hemigrammopetersius urotaenia
GGGTGGATGGATGGATGGAGGTCTGGGTGGATGGATGGATGGAGGTCTGGGTGGATGGATGGATGGAGGTCTGGGTGAATAGATGGATGGAGGTCTGGGTGGATGGATGGATGGAGGTCTGGGTGAATAGATGGATGGAGGTCTGGGTGGATAGATGGATGCAGGACTGGGTGGATGGATGGATGGAGGTCGGGGTGGATGGATGGATGGAGGTCTGGGTGGATAGATGGATGCAGGACTGGGTGGAGGGAGGAATGGAGGACTGGGTGGAGGGAGGAATGGGTGGATGGATGGATAGATGGACTAAAGGAAGCTGCTCTGTTCTCCTGCAGGTTTATTGTTCCGATCTCCTGTGTGATCTGTAATGACATCATGGCGTACATGTTTGGCTTCTTCTTCGGCCGAACTCCACTCATCAAGGTGAGCGTCCACACCCTGCTTCAAGCTCTACACACTGGGAGTATATTACTATTATTACTATCAAATAGGTTTCAAGGCGTAATCATATTATACAGCCGGAGATGTTTATGGAATAATTTTACTCTTAATGGAGATTTTAACAGCCAAAGGAGAAATCATCCAAACATTAACATACAATGAACAAAAAAAGCTAAATTTAATTGTTAATGTCAAAGAAATTCCCAAAAAGGACTTCGATAAGGTTTAATAAAAGGAAGCTCACCACGAGACGTAATGAAAGTATAAAAGAATAATTTTTATTTTCTTGCAGCAAGAGAACAAGTGTGAGAAAAGAGTTGTTCTGGAAACCTAAGCGCATGCTTTGCAATTTATCAGGCAGTAAGCAGTGTGTGTGTGTAACATAGCGGTCGTTAGGTTTGTCAAAACAAAAGACTGTGTATCTTCTCTGCTCCCGGACACTTCCAGCTGGATCGCTCCGTCCTTCTATCAGAGACACAGAGAAGACAGTCCTCACAGACATAGATATAAAAACAAAACCACAGCGAAGATTAACTCACGTTACAGGATTATAAACTCAAAGGTTTCTTAATGATTACATGTGTGCTTGAACTCGCTACTATATATATATATAAACCCTAATAAGAATAATGATTTAATATGAAAGAAACTTTAATTTTTCCAACAGTTAATTATTTACCTGAGAATTAACCCTCAGTTAAAATGCAGCATGGCTCGTTTTAGGAGCATCATGGACAAAGCAGTGTTTATGTAAATGTGTGTAAATGTCCTGTTTTCCACTCTCAGCTGTCCCCCAAGAAGACGTGGGAGGGCTTCATCGGCGGATTCTTCGCCACGATAGTCTTTGGAATCCTGGTAAGAAGATCTGAACAGTGTTTAAAATGTTCAGTATATCAGTGAGTTCTTGGTGAAGTCCAGTATTACTGTAGTTTCATCAGAAACCTGGTTCTGCTCCATCAGTCCTTCATTACATTAAATCAGGAGCTGCTGATGGAGTTTCAGCATCCAAACAACATACATACATGCACACAGTCGTGGTGTAAAAAGTGACTTTTATGACTCTGTCCCCTTCACAAGCACAAAGAGAAACGGTTTTACAGAATGTCTGTAAAAAAAAATAATGAAGATATCCATATTTATTTATAATCATTGATGGTTTTGTCTCGACTTATTGCTATTAAAAATTGTTTTAATAGTGTCTAACACAAGACCTTAACCTCCCCGTCTCTGTCTCTGTCTCTCTCTCTCTCTCTCGCTCTCGCTCTCTCTCTCTCTAGTTGTCCTATGTAATGGCTGGTTATCGGTACTTTGTGTGTCCGGTGGAGTTTAATAACGACTCCAACAGGTTTACTGTGGATTGTGAACCTTCAGAGCTCTTCCAGCTGCAGGACTACACACTGCCCTCCGTCCTGGAGTCCATCACCGGCTGGGTAACACACACACACACGTGCGCACACACACACACGTGCACACACACACACGTGCACACACGCACACGCACTGCCGTCCGTCCTGTAGTCCATCACTGGCTGGGTAACACACACACCCTCACGCACACACACACACACACACACACACACACACACACTGCCGTTCGTCCTGTAGTCCATCACCGGCTGGGTAACACACACACACACACACACACCCTCACGCACACACACACACACACGCACACACACACACACTACCATCTGTCCTGGAGTTCATCACCGGCTGGGTAACACACACACACACCCACACACACACCCTCACACACGCACGCACACACACACACTGCCGTCCGTCCTGGAGTCCATCACCGGCTGGGTCACACACACACACTCACTCTCACACACTCTTTCAGCCCTGCCGCCCGGCAGCTCAGATTCGGGTCGCTTTGTTTGTAATGAAAAAACACATTTGTTCGCTGTTCCTGGTGAAACAAAGTACCCTTAGTTGAAAATAGTGAATGTAGAAATAAACGTTCTTCATTTGTCTTTTCGGGTTCTAGACCACGGTGAAGCTCTACCCGTTCCAGATCCACAGCATCGCCCTGTCCTCCTTCGCCTCCATCATGGGGCCGTTCGGAGGATTCTTCGCCAGCGGGTTCAAGAGGGCCTTCAAGATTAAGGTTTCAGATGTTTTTGGTTTTTCTGGTCTTTTCCATGTCATACAGATCTCCTCGTCCTCTAAACCCAGACTGAAGCTCATCAAACCAATCAGAATGCTTGTTCTGAAATCTAGACTGGTGACTGGCTGAGGAAATGATTACACATATTTTAATAGCAGCTTAATTTTAATTACAGTCAGTAAACACACTCATTTCGGATTTAGGCTGCCCTACACACACACACACACACACACACAATTTTACAAGTATAATTTTACAATAAGTTATAAGCATAATTCATTACCCACATATATGATCTGGATATGATCTATGATATTAATAATATGGCCTCAGTGATCTTAAAAATGACACTGATAATGCTATTCTATATTATTATATGGTATAATATGAATAATAAGTAATATAGCAATTTCAGCTATAGAAATATCCAGATTTACATGCATAAAAGCACAAATAACATAACGTTCTTGTGCAAAAAGAGAATTTAATGCAAATTTCTTTTTCTAAAATTTCATTCATATACATAGTTATATATAAATAGATAGATAGATATATACATTTATTTATAATATTCATTCAGTAAGGTGTGATTATAATCTCAGTAATAAGATTTAGAGATAAACAAAGGTGTTCAAATAAGGAATTACTATCATAGTTAATGTATTGGAGTTCATCTTTAAAATTAAATGTCTATCACTAATTCTGATGATTCATTTATCCTTTAATTTGCATTTATAATAAACACTGTCTGCTTTAACCTGCTCCTGAACTCCTGCACTATTTTATTATTTTCTTTATTATTAAGAAATAGAGGAAAGGGATATTGGACTGTATTGGATTCCATATGAAATAACGGTGTGCGTCCCGACGCTGATAGTGCGTTAATACTATCATTTGATGAAATATTGATTCGTTTCTGAATATTGAATAGTGTCTAACTCTGCTCTCCCTGCTGCAGGACTTTGCCAACACCATTCCTGGTCACGGAGGAATTATGGACCGGTTCGACTGCCAGTACCTCATGGCCACATTCGTTAATGTTTACATCGCCAGCTTCATCAGGTGAGATTTTCGTTCGTTCAGTCTGTGAGAGGATTTCACAGAGCTGGTGGGTTCGGTGTGGGTGGGCTTTCCAGAGAAAACAATTAGTGCATATGGATGGGAGTTCCAGAGAAAACAATTAGTGCATATGGATGGGAGTTGCAGAGAAAATAATCACTTATGATTTGGGGGTGGGGGCTACAGACACAGATGAAGTACATTAAACACTGCGGTACAGGACACCATGCACTTACATTTCTTTCTAATCGTGCTTAAATGACTACACAGGCACACAGGCAAGAAGAA
Organism: Hemigrammopetersius urotaenia; assembly: GCA_037974485.1. Lineage (NCBI taxonomy): Eukaryota > Metazoa > Chordata > Actinopteri > Characiformes > Alestidae > Hemigrammopetersius > Hemigrammopetersius urotaenia. Next base: position 3,896 of record JBBPDC010189369.1, read on the forward strand.
TATAAAATTAAAATAAAAGTAAAACAAACAGTGTGCAAAATACACTTGTGCATCTTGAATTAACGCAGTTCAGCGTTTCCCTTTACCTGCTATTGGAGGCCCGTACTATTTCATTATGGAAAAAAAAATGAAAAATTATTCTTCCACTTCCCAGGTGTTAGTTTGTGTTGTTAGTTTGTTGTTTTTTTGCTCAGACAGTAAATACAACATGTCGACCAATCAGAAAGCAGCGAGGTCAGTTCGACTGCAATCTGCTTTTAGCCCTGCCGTAGCTTTATGTGTAATGGAAAAACAAATAAAGAGTTCAGAAGGTTGTGGGTTCAAATCCCAACTGCTAGTGTCACAACTGCGGTTCCCTTTAGCAGGGTACCGTCCCCTCACACTGGGGGGCGCCCCTCATTGGAGGCGGCCCCCTGCTTCACTTGGTGAATGGATTAAATGCAGAGAAGCAATTTCATACTGTTCACACTGTGGTGTGTGTTCATGCATGACTATGCTTTTCTTTACACACACACACACACACACACACACACACACACACACACACACACACAATTTTACAATAATTTATAAGCATTATTCATTACTAAAGCCCACACATCTGGATATTATCTATAATATTAATAAGATGTGACCTGATCTGGCAAAATGAGTCACAGTGACCCAAAATTGGGGTTTGGGAATCATTAAAAAGAAGGGAAAATACATTTTAAAATGATATCTTGCTCAAAGCTGTATCTTAAACAGTTACAGTCGTTTGAATGATGGTCTCGCAGCACCATTTTCCAACTGAAAAACCCAGAAAATCACATTTAAAGTTTTGTCTTTAACAGTCCATAGCATTCAAAGAGATGCATGCAGTATTCAACATTATTCTACAGGCATTTAGATACTTAGAAATTTACATTAAATCAGACGGAAGCTTCAATTATTTCAAAATATTTATTAAATACTTATCAAATCATTCATATTTGTGTAAGATTTGAGAGCTGCAGCTCAGATTAAAGAGCCGTTTAAGTACATTTTCACAATTAATTCTATGATGAAACTTTGGGAGATTCATTTTGAAAACCTTTACTTTCATATAAGACCAAAAACCAAAAATGTTTTTCAACATAATCGGCACGTCTCTAAATAAACAGAACGCCGACTTCCGACTCATTACAGCAGATCGGGTCACAAATGGAAACTCAGGGCAGTTTGATCCTTATTTCTCCACGTAAAAGTTATAAATAGGGATCCGGCCACTGAAAACCTCACTGGGGACCTACAGTCACAAGGTTTGTGCTTGAGACATTCGGTTCCATTCACTTCCACTATAAACAAATTCCCAGTCTCTACAATTAGGTCCCCTCTGAGTGACTTTACATCTCAATGCAGCAAAAGAAAAACCCCAAAGAAAAACTGAGCAAGCTGCTATTCTTGTGTCCTGTTCTAGTTCGCAGCCTAGTGGTCTGGACTGTAATCAACGGCTCCTTGTTTCACTGAACTGCAGAAACTGCAATTAAACTCTAAACTTTAACTCTGTTATGCGCATGAAAGACTTATATAATGAATTCAGACTTCAGACTCATTATGGCAGATCAGTGGCATTAGTGATCATAAAAATGACACTGATAATGCTATTAATGCAATGTTGAATGGTATAATATGAATAATAAGTCATATATAAGCTTGTGCCAGTGGAGAAGTGATCTATGTGCAGTCGTAACGTAACCAGCTTCATTCTGATTCTCTCGCTCTCTCTGTCTTTAGGGGACCGAACCCCACTAAAGTGATCCAGCAGTTGCTCGCCCTGCGGCCGGACCAGCAACTCCACATCTACAACTCCCTGAAGGCCCACCTGACAGAGAGAGGCCTGCTCAGCGCCCTGGAGGAGGCAGCCTAGACCCTGCGGGCAGCGCCGGGAGAGAGAGAGAGCACCCCGGGTCGAGAGAGGTGGGGGTGGGGCTGGTGCTATGTGAGGTGGGAGTAGAGCTTGAAAGAGCAAGAGCAGGAAAATAAGGAGAGGAAAAAAAGAAAAAAACGAAACTAAAGCCTTGGGTCATTCCATTTTCTGTGTGTGTGTGTGGCCGAGAGAGAACGTGTGAGTGTGTGTTACATGTATAGCATTTGTTAGTTGGGCTATAACGATATACTGTGTTACTTCTTTTACACCAGATGAGAATATTATGAATATTATTACACACAGAGTGAAGACAAATCATGTTGGTTTTTTTTGGGGCAGTTATTTAATGGTCATTTCCACATGTAAACAGTAAACTCTATACCTGTGATGTGTGTGAATATTTTAAGATAAAAATATATATATATATTGTATTTAGGGTACAGATATATTGTATTTTATTTTCGTTTTTAATGCACTGCTTATCACACTGTCTCGACCTCAGACCTTGGTTTTACGGCACGTCGCGTGGCAAATTTCGTGTAACTGCTTTTTTTACTGCTTATTTTTTGTGGCTTTGTCCTGATTATGATGGGATTCGAACAGTGAACCAGCCAAATACTGTTAAGTTGATAATACAGAGGTATTATGGGTTTTTTATTGAGTATTTAACATGGGAAAGGCTCTCTGTGACCTTAATCTAATGCTATTCTAAGCTTCCAGACCACATTTTGGACCAGTTGCACCTTTTTTTTGTTTGGTGTTCAGTAATACCTTGGATGTTTAACCAACACTGCCAGTTTGTTATGGGACATCCTTGGTTTTTTGCTGCTTTCGTATCTTTTTCAGCCACTGAACTGGTAGCCGGTCTCAGAAAACCATCGGCCCGTCCGTGATCATGCGTTCTTTCATAGCAGCTGGTTGGTTCTTCGGGATGTTGGCAGGAATCCATTCAATACAAACTATTCAATTCAAACTATTTGTAGTTTTAAAGTGTTGGTTTGGATTCGAGAAATGCTGCATTGTCAATGTAGACTGTATTACAATCGCTAATGCAAACGCATCCGATTTGGATCAAGAGTTTCAAATTAGATTAATTACACAACCGTGAAAACCACAACCCACCGATCCCGATTCAGAATAAACAGTAAAGCGCCAAAATAAATAAATCGAGGCCAAAAATTTCCCATATAGGGATCATGAATGGAGATTTCCCATTGAACAGGAAATATAGTCTAGGACTAGTTTTAATCCCTGTCTGGGAAACTGGGCCGTGGTGCTCTGTATTGGTTTTTATGAATAGTTGTTATTAAGCATTTGGCCAAAAATTCAGTGCAAGTAATTATTTTATATACATGCGTGTGTATGTATGTGTGTAAAGTGGCCCCTTATAGGCCCCTACAGTGTTGAACCGTGTGAAATTCTTACTCTCCATTTAACCAGGAACACACGGGTAGCTCAGTGGTGCCACCGGGAGTCCTGGGATTCGAACCCACAACCATCTGATCACAGGGACAACTCCCCTAACCACTAGTGCACCAGCTTAGATATAAATAATCGTTATCAGTATATTTAAATGGGCTAAATTTAGCTCTCTGCGAATTTTTTGTTGTTCGTTTTCCAGCCTCGCAACATCTGCTGCGTTTGAATGAGCACGGGCGGGTCGGTCAGGTGTTCTAGACGTCCAGGTGCTTCTAAGACGTCCCGTCTTCCGGCATTGTCCCAGGGAATGTTAGATTTTCTTACGGTCAGTTTCTTTTTCTTTATTTCCGTTGTTTATCGGTTTTACCACTCATTACTGATCGACTACCTGTTTCTCTGGGAACCGTTGGTCTCGGCGGAGGCAGACGATGGGAAGAAGCCACAGTAAAAGTCAACAGTGCAATAACGAGTCATTGGAAGCTACAGTATGTGGCGTAGACCTCGTGTGTGTTAAACTACTGTAGTCCGTTTCCATCGCCTTCTCTCACAAAACCACCTTCGTTTTCTTTTTTTCTATCATTTTTTTGGCCAATTCATTTCCGTCTGTACTCTTGTTGCCATACATCATGTTCTACCGTGTCTTGTTTGTTTTTTATGTGTTCTGTGCCAGTGTTGTTCATGTCATGTACAGCTCCAGTGTGTGTGTTTTATATTTCAGAAGCAGCTGAAGTCAGTAGCTCAGCCGTGATTCAGTCCTTGGGCACATCGTGTAAAACGTTCTGCTTGTTTTTGTAGCTAAATCATCCCTATGTGTCCAAAAGTTTGTGGACGCCCGTTCCTCCAGTGTTTTTGCTGAAAATAAGGCCATTAATAGGGAGGTATATCCCCCTTTCGTTGCAGTAACAGCCTCTACTCTTCTGGGAAAGCTGGAACAGCAGGAACCACAAGAGTTATCAGTGAGTACGGGTACTGATGTTGGATCAGCTCTGGGTCCTAAAAGTCCAGAATGGAGCTTAAATCACAACACAGCCCAAAACTGAGAGGTAAATACTTTCATAGCCCACAGGCATGTTGACCTTGGGGTCATGTTTGGCCTATTATATTCTTCTCTATGGGTTCTCCTTTAAATAAGTTTAGAAGGGCTGTCTGGATACTTTTGGACATGTAGTGTATGTGGACCATTAAACAGGGGTGAAAAGGTTCAGATTTTCATCTTATGGCTTTAATAAACAGCTGGGCCTGTTTTTACTGAAGCGTTTTAAAGCAGGAGTGGGTTATATAACCACTTTATAGGCTGTTATAGAGGTTTTCTTACACTTTGTGAATGTGTTACCTGGGAACAGGTCCGGCCTACAGTCTGTACTCGCCATCCGCCGCCCGACCACCAAATAAAAACTCCAAACGCTTCAACACTGACTTCTTTCTTCAGGACCCATTAACCACCAACGAATTCGGTGTGAATTTGTTTTATTTGTAGTGTAGATTTTATAAAGACCTTACAGTAGCAAAGTGTGTGCATATACTTTTGTGTATATATATATATATATATATATATGTCTATACACACACATGTATGTTGTACTAAGTTACATGACCTGGTCAACCTTAGCTAACATTTACGGCATTTATCGGACGCTTTTCTCCAAAGCGACTTCCATTCCCTACCTACAGAGGGCAGTCTCTCCCTGGAGCAACTTGGGGTTAAGGGTCTTGCACAGGGACCCAGTGGTGGTTTTGCTGAAGGCAGGATTCGAACCATGGATTCTGGAGGCAAGTATCCTACCCACTGAGCTACCGCCACCCTAACAGGTTAAAAGGCTCCAGTGTTAATATTGTGAGACTTAGGTTCAGGATTTAGGTTGAGATTAATCATACCCACAAAAGTGTGTCTGTCACTCCAATACTTCGTGCAAGTATCGGTCTGATATAGGCCAAACTCACTGGATCTGATGTTGGAGGAAACCTAAATGATCGTAAATGCCAAACTACACTTCGATCAAAGCCCCATAAAGAGAGGGACACAGACAAGCAGCAGGGTCGCGTCCCTAACGGCTCCCTGCTTCCTACGTAGTGCACTAAAATACAGACTCCAGCACAAACAGTGTAGAACATGTCTAACACAGAGACACTGGAGACTCAGACATGTGTTCAGAACTCCATACTGGACACCCTGTATGGGGGTAGAAACTGGAATTTTATAATGTACACAGCGCCCCCTAGAGGAAGGGATTATTTCATGTTCAGGTGTGATTAGACAACACAGATTAGACAACACTGATGCCAAAGCCGCAACTCTTGAGTATTTGCTGATATCGATACCATCAAAATTCCATTATTTTCCTTCTTTTAAACAATTAAGCTGTTACTAACACATCCGACTTAACCTGAAACAGCTCCCTACCTCCTCTAGAGGGTGCTGTGTAAGTAATAAAATAGTTTCTGCACCCAAACTGTAGAACTCGTCTAACACGGAGACACTGGAGACTGCCATGTGTGCAGAACTTCATACTGGACACACTGGGTGTAGAAACTGGAGTTTTACACTTACACAGCACCCCCTAGAGGAAGTAGGAAGCCATTTTGGATTTGGTTTTAACAGATTAGTTATTGAAGAGGGTATCAGCATATACTCCAGCATTAAAGCTGTAATATGTGATTCAGCAGGTACAGAACTGCAGAATGTGGCTTTGATTTGAATTGATAGTCAGATTTTATGTTGCATTTTGCTATTTAGATTTAATTGGATTTTAAACTGGATTTTGAGCCGTGGTGTGAACGAGGATTTTGTGTTTTCCGTTCAAGCCGTATAACGCCACTCCATGCCATCGTACCCGTGCTTCATATCCATCAGTCTGTGTTTCCCTTCTTTTCACCTTTTTATATATTAAACAGTTATGGTGTAGAACTGTGTACACTATTGCAGGACCTTTTTGCTAGGACTAACTAATGTTATTTAAGCTATAATGTAGTTTTTTTTGGGGGGAGGGGTCGGGTGGGTGGGAGTTCTTTGTGTTTTTGTTGGTTGTGTATTCAGATTTTATAGAGAAATTTAAAAACCTTATAATAGTAAAGAGTATATATATGTTACATTAAATTATATATACATACTTGCGTACACACACACATGCATATATATGCATATATATATGCATATATATATATGCATATATATATATATATTTATATATATATATTTATATATTTATATTTATATATATATATATATTTATGTCTTGAGCATCCTCACAATTCCATTTTGAAACTGTTTAATTGGAACCAGTTTTATTCTTCAGCCTGAAAACCAGGATCCCAAACTCATGGTCAGATCAGTCAAAGCTCCTCGACAGAAAACAGGATGAACTCTATCAGTCCTGGACCCTCCAAAGCCCAGATCTCCACATTACTGAAGCAGCGTGGACCATCTAGACAGAGAACCAGCCCACCACCAGAGAAAAGCTCTGGAACATCCTTCAGGAAGCCTGGAGAACTCCTCCTGTTGAACTTAAAGAAACGACAGGAGAGCTCGTCTAAGAGTGTTCAGGCTGAGAACAGTGGTCCTAACAGCTCAAACACACACTGACTTTAAAGCTGTTAGAGTTAAACACACACTGACTTTAAAGCTGTTAGAGTTAAACTCACCCTCTCTGTGTTTATTCTGGATTTACTGTGTGTTTGAACATGTTGCAGTAAATCACTGAACCTGCCCACTCTTTAATACAGAATAGAAAAAAATGGGGGGTCAAGACTATATATATATATATATATATATATATATATATATATATAAATAAACAGTATGTGTATTTCTATTGATTTTTGTTCATAGGCTGTTGTGTCTACAAGAGCAAAACAGTATTTTCTTCATAGCTGGCCAACAAATACACTGAGCGACTCTCCCAGACATGGATTAAGCCTAGTTCTGGGAGCAAAGTGTGAATTTAAGTCGGTGAAACCATTTCTTTTCGAGTGAAGGGTTAGTTTATCCCTCTCTTTGCTGTAGTAACAGCTTCTGCTCTTCAGGGAAGGTTTTACAGTAGGCGTCCGGATACTTTAGGACACTTTAATGAATGTTGTAGAAAGATGTTTGCAGGGACCTAATTTTAGTTCTTGTCGTTACACTGAACACCACTAGAGGGGGCTAAAGCACTGCTCTTGCATTTTGGATGGTTTTTACTGTTAGAACTGATTTAGATCATCTTCAAACAGGACAGTTTTACTCTGCTTGGTTTGGAGTCATTGTTTTCAAACAATATAAGAAAACTTGCAGTTAGTTGGAAAGAGTAATAAACTCAGCTGTAGAATGTGGATTTTGTTCTCACGCTAAAAACATCCAGAACTGACATCGATTATGTACAATAAAAGACTTTTTCATAGGTTCAAATCTGCTTTCAGTTATTATTGTGTGTAAAATCACAGAAATGATCAATATAAATTGAGCAGTCGTATGCATAAAAATTGAGCACGCTTGGTCAAATGAGGGTTTGTTCATTTTCTGTGTGGAGAAGATTGTAGCACACAATTTATTTGACTTTCCACATTTTATATAGTCGGATTATTCAGTTTTTAAAAATTGGATTTAAATGTGCATTATTGCTGAATGGTATTAATGATTACTCTGATACTGATTAATTAGAGATTACTGTAATACTGATTAATTACTGATGACTGATACTGATAAATTAGAGATTACTGTAATACTGATTAATTACTGATGACTCTGATACTGATTAATTAGTGATTACTGTAATACTGATTAGTGATTACTGTAATACTGATTAATTACTGATGACTCTGATACTGATTAATTAGTGATTACTGTAATACTGAGTAATTACTGATGACTGATACTGATTAATTACTGATGACTGATGCTGATTAATTAGTGATTACTGTAATACTGAGTAATTACTGATGACTGATACTGATTAATTAGTGATTACTGTAATACGGATTAATTAGTGATTATTCTGATACTGATTAATTACTGATTTCTCTGATATTGATTACTTACTGATTACTCTAATACTGATTAATTAGTGATTACTCTGATACTGATTAATTAGTGGTTACTCATGTACTGATTAATTAGCGGTTACTCTGATACTGATCAATTACTGATTGCTCCGATTGCTCTGACACTGATTACTTAATACTCAGATACTGATTAATTACTGATTACTCTGGTACTGATTGGTGATTACTTAGTGCTTGGTGAAATACTTAATGCTGATTAATTAGTATTTCGAGATTACTCTGAATACTGATCACTCTAATTACTATTACTTACTTGCTGCTGTCTGATACTGATTACTCTGTGATTTGAATGCTAAACTTAGAATCTGTGGGTCATTAACAGCTGTGTTCAATCTGAGTATCTTCCACAAGGGGGCGCTGTTAACACACAATGCTTTTGAAAGGGAGGAAACCTGATATATAAGTCTGGGTACACAAATATATCAGCAGTAATGCTGTTCATTTAATGTGCTATTATTTTCCAATAATGTTAAATTCAATTGTAAACAGTAAATATCCATTAAACTGCAGAACCGTGTCTATGGAGCACGTGAACTTATTCACACACAGAAAATCAACAGAGAGTCTGATTTGACGGGGGGTCCAGACTTTTGCACGCGGCTGTAAAAAAGTGAATTTTGTGACTCATTCTTTGGTTGGGTTTGTTTGTCTTGAATGTTAATAGCACAGTTGCTGCCCTCTGCTTGAGATTATGATTATTGTTATCACTGTTATGGTTATAATTTCCTGGTGTTCGGCTGGTCGTGTTTGTGTCTCTCTTGCTGCTGTGAGTGCGGTGCCACGTCCGTCTGTCCTCAGCCAATAAAAGAAAAGCTAAACGTGAACACGCTCGTCTGCTTCTTCCTTCTTGATTCTGAACTTCCTTTTTTGTTTGGCTGTTTTTAGCTGGAGCGTTCGCGCCGGTCTTCCAGGAGACTTCGTGGCGTTCAGGCTGACGTTAAACGAAGCTTCGCAGGGCCTGAAATTAAACAATGAATCATAATTCATCACGGTTGCTATATTTAAAGGGACCATTTCCTATATTTTTGCTTCTGTGGAAAGAGGCTGTATCTGTATATGGAGAAATGGTGTGTTTTGATATTTAAACAGTGAGCTCTTGCATGTAAAATAATAAAAATGGAGGGAATTATTTATTTATATCAGCTTTTTCCGTATGGCAGATATGGAGTGAATGGGATGTTTCGACACTAAAACAGTCTTTATAGGCTACTGTGAGCTGTTCAGAATCACAGATATTGATCCCGGAGGAATGTGCTTGTGTTTAGACTACACAGAGATGAGAATAATATAAGATCTAAACAAAAATCTGTAGAATAAACCTCAGTACAGAACACACTATGCTATATACACACATGCTGGGTATCAGTACTATAGGTAAGTAACAGCTGAGTGAAATCTGTGGCAGTTTGGAGAATATTATTGCTCCGTACTAATATTAAGGAATAAAATAATATTGATGTAAGTAATATAAGATCCTGCACATAATGAAGTGATTCAGCTCCCATTTAGAAAACAGGGTAATATGATGCTTATATGTGGAAATTTGAGAAAAATTCATGAGTACATGAAGTACATGAAAACAAACAGGCAGGTTCCTTATATTGAATTTGCGGTGAGCGGTATGTTATATGTACAAAAATAAATAAATAAATAAATGGGGGAAATTTGTGATATGACCCTATTTAAATAAATAAATATATAAATAACTCAATGTGGAAGTAACTGAAAATGAAACATGATCAATGACTCAAACTGCAGTCCTCTCTCTCTCTCTCTCTCTCTGTGTCTGTCTCTCTATCTCTCTCCCTCTGTTTCTCTCTGTCTCTCTGTCTGTATCTGTCTCTCTCTCTCTGTGTCTCTCTCTCTCTATCTCTCTGTCTCTCCCCCTCTGTCTGTCTCTCTCTCTCTCTGTGTCTGTCTCACTCTCTCTGTCTCACTCTCTCTGTCTGTCTCTGTCTCTCTGTCTGTCTCTCTCTCTATCTCTGTCTCACTCTCTCTGTCTCACTCTCTCTGTCTGTCTCTCTCTCTCTCTCTCTCTCTCTTTGTCTGTCTCTCTCTGTCTCTCTATCTCTCTCTGTGTGTGTGTGTGTCTCTCTCTCTCTCTCTCTCTTTCTCTCTCTCTCTCTCCTTTGTGGCTTCTTGGTTTCTCCTCTGACTTCCTTGTGTGTCTTAAAGACTCTGACAGAATCTTCCACTCAGTCGAGCCGCCGCGCCTGAGGAGCCGAGACCAGGCCTCACCTGAGAGAGAGAGAGGGAGAGGGAGAGAGGAAGGGAAGGGCGAGAGAGGACTTGTTTAGAGGTGTGTAGGGGGGGTAAAAAAAAAAGAAGAAGGAAAGAAAGAGAAAAAGGTCTGTAGAGGAAGAAGGAAGTGACTGAAGTACACAGAATGAGAGAGGCCACACTGAGCAGCTAACGGGAGAAAATGTACCCTTAGTGTACCTATGAGTGAGTGTGTGTGTGTGTGTGTGTGTGTGTGTGTGTGGTTAGATAGAGAGTGACCTTTCTCTTAATAGAAGAGATGTCTCTGAAGCTGCCTCGCAACTGGGACTTCACCACTCTCCGCAGTGAAACGGCTAAAATAGGTGAGTGTGTGTGTGTGTGTGTGCACACTGGTGCCACACAGTGACCCATGCTTATGTGTTGTTCCTGTTTGGCCTACTTGGAATAGACTGTGTGTGAATAATATGTATTTTTATATATATATATATATATATATATGTGTGTGTGTGTGTGTGTGTGTGTGTGTGTGTGTTGTATAGATGCTCTGACTGCAGTATTTTAGTTAAATAGTTGACTCAGATTTAAGCTGTTTTTCAGGTAAGAAACAGTTGTGGACTTCTTAAGCACTGATGTAC
>JBBPDC010189378.1:0-15090 GCA_037974485.1 Hemigrammopetersius urotaenia
GCTGGAGAAAGAGAGAGAGAGAGAGAGAGAGAGAGAGAGAGAGAGAGAGAGAGAGAGATAGAGAAACAGACATACAGACAAGAAAAAACAGAGAGAGAGAGAGTGAGAGGCCGAGAGAGACAGAGGGAGAGAGAGAGAGAGAGAGACAGACAGACAGACAGACAGACAGACAGACAGACAGACAAGGAAAAACAGAGAGAGAGAGAGAGAAATTGACAGAGAAAAAGAGAATAGTTAAGAGAGAACACAGAGAGAGAGAGAGAATGACATAAAGGGAAAGAAATAAAGAAATGGAGAGAGAGAGAGAGATAAAAAAGAGAGAATGAAACACATATAGATTGAACAGAGAGGGGGGTGGGGGGATTACATTATACAGTGGAAAAAAAACAGAAATGAAGAGATACGATAATACAACTGAGAGAGAAAAATAGAAATAGAGAAAACAGAGAGATAAGATGGTAAAAAGATGGTAAAAATACAGAGTGCAAAATCAGGTAAGGGCTGGAGACAGTGTTTGAAAATATAGTTCACGTTCAAGATGCTGTGCCGGCTTGAAAGAAGGTAGATGCACAGTCAAACCGGAGGACCTTCACGTACAGGATACACACACAATTCACAGTTATGGAGGACCTTTACTCCGAACAAAACTTAACCAAACACTGGAAGGGGGAATCTGCTGCAGAGTCGACTTACTCTCGAAGCTTTAGCAAGTCCTCCGTCTTCAGGGGCCAGTACAAATTCTCCAGACTCACGCCAGTGAACACATCGGGGAAAGAGACACACAGGAGAGGCACATAGTCGAGTACCAAGCAGCGGGGGTTAAAGGATACAGCTTCACGTTGCTTGGATGACATAGAAAGATCTCCATTTCCACTTAGAGAGTCCGCTGGTCACCAGCAGAAGAGTCCCTCTTGTGTCTCAGACTTATTCCCCTTCTAGTGCATACAAGCATGCAGTGATGCAGTGATCAGTGAACATCTTTCTCAAATACAATAAACCCGAACCAGACAATAAACCTCGGAGTATTCCGTATTCCAAGTCCATCTCTCTGTTGTTTCCAAAAGTATTTTTGCACTCTTTACAGCTCTTTCACTGAGACCATTGGACGGCAGGTACTCAGGACTGCTTGCCATTTGCCGAAAGTCCCAGGCCTCAGCAAAGTCATGAAAAGCTTGACTAGTGTACTGGGTGAAGTATACCTTCAGTGGTATGCCATGGACTGGAAAATGGGGCTTCAGCTTGTTTATGACCATCTGGGAGGATATGCAGTTGAGCTGGTCAATTCCAAACCACCCAGAGTAGGAGTCAGTGAGCACCAGGTAATGGTGGTTTTTCCATTCAAATATATCAGTGGCAACAACAGACCATGGCAGATCAGGAACCGTGTGTAATAGCAGTGGTTCTTTTGTTGGTGAGGCTTCAGACTGTTACATATACTGCATGCTAAAATGAGAGCCTCAATGTCCCTTCTTCACTGATGGCCAGAAAAAATGGTAACCAGGGACTGGCGGTGTGTTTTCTAAGGTAATTTATAATTCCTGGAAAGCACAGAAGAGTGCACCTTAATAATAATAATAATAATAATAATAATAATAATAATAATAATAATAATAACATTTTATTTAGAAGGCGCCTTTCAGGTCACCCAAGGATGCCGTACAATCATTGTTAAAATACGAATACAAAAAAGAAGCATGTAAAGAAGAATGCTTCACAGAAAAACAATAAAACCAAGTTCAGACAGAATACAAGTAAAACAAACAAATTGCACTGTGTGTAACATGAGGATGACCTTCTCCACCGATGGAAGACTCAGGATATAGAAAGCTAATGAAAAAAGATGAGCTTTGGATGTAGAAAGCTCGGTGCATTAGCAAAGTATGAGAGGGAGAGGTTTAGGGCCTGCCACACTGAAAGCCCTGTCTCCCATACTGCACAGATGGGTGGGGGGAACAGAGAGGAGATGGGCATCAGTGGATTGTAGTGTACGTGTGGGTTTGTATGGAGTTAGGAGATCGGAGAGATAGGCTGGTGCGAGATTATGTTGAGCTGTAAAGACCAGCAGAATGATTTTGAATTGAATGTGGTATTTAATGGGTAGCCAGTAAAGCTGGTGTAAAACTGGGGTGCTGTGTTGCCTGGACTGGTAAGTGAGAACACGTGCTGCAGAGTTTTGTACATATTGCACAGGTTCAAATGCTTGATCTTTCTTAGCATGGTTGGTGTGGCAATAAGAACAACTTCAGTTTTGTCATGATTGAGTTTAAGAAAGTTTTGAAGTGAAAGTGACAATCTGGTTGTACATGAACAGGACGAAATTCTTCCTCTGCATTTAACCCATTCACCAAGTGAAGCAGGGGGCAGCCAGGAACACGGCGCCCGGGGAGCAGTGTGTGGGGATGATACCTTGCTCAGGGTACCTCAGCAGTGCCTAGCGGTCTTGGGAATTGAACCCAGACTTTCTGATCACAGGGTGAACGCCCTAACCACTAGGCTACGAGGTGCTAATGGCTGTGAGGCAAGCTACTAAGTGGGAAGGAGGAAGTAAGTTTGAGGGTGTTAAGTGGATGTAGATTTGTGTCTACATCCACAAATCTACATAGATTTGTGTCTACATCCACAAATCTACATTGCTCAGTGTAGGTAACTCAGTGGGTAGGATACTTGCCTCCGGACCAAGAGGTCACAGGTTCGAATCCTACCTCCAGCACCACCACTGGGTCGCTGAGCAAGACCCTTAACCCCAAGTTGCTCCAGGGAGACACTGCCCCCTGTGGTTTGATAAATGCCGTAAATGTATATGTTTCATCAGCATAGCAGTGGAAATTCAATCCATGCTGACGGATGATATGGCCAAGGAGAAGAACGTAAATAAGGAAAAGAAGGGACCCAATACGGAGCCCTGAGGGACTCTGTGAGCGCATGATGCCCTATGAGACCTGAAGCTACCTATGGACACAAACTGTTCCCTGTTAATAAAATATGATTTAATCCAGGACAGTGGTATCGCCTTAATGCCCAAGAGAGTTTCCATACCATTCTATTCCACAGTTAAGGAGTATGTTATGACAAACTGTGCCAAATGCGGCAGTGGGATCCAACACGAGAAGGAGACTGATGTGGCCCGTGTCAGCCGCTATAAACAGCTCAATGACGACCTTTACCAGGGCCGTCTCTGTAATACGCTTAGACCTAAAACCAGACTGCAATTCTTCCCGTAAGCTATGATTTGCAACAGTACGCTTAAGAAGTCTAGCAATAAAAGAGGCTGGAAATAGGGCGGTAGTCACAGAAATCATCAACTGCAGTGCCAGATTTTTTAAGGACGGGGATAACGACTGAAGTTTTCAAGGAGCTAGGAATCGAGCCAGTAAGGAGCGCTGAATTTATTATGTGTACAATAAGCGGATTGAGGGCCGGCAAGCGGAGCTTCACTAATTAGGGTCATAGGGTCCAAGAGGGATGTAGTGGACTTGCACCCCAAGGTCGTAGACAATATGTTCACCTATGGATGTAAAAGCAGAGAACAATTGAGTTAATGATACTGATAAGGCAGGATCTTCATTCAGGTTTGCTGTCACATGTGATGACTGGAGTTGACTATAAACGGAACTGATTTTGTTCTGGAAGTAGTTAAGTAATTCACAGCAGAGATCAAACAAATGAGTAAGTGGAAAAGATCTGGGAGGTTGGGGTAGGTTGTTGATTGTAGAAAAGAGAGCTCTGGAATTATTCTGACCATTAGTAATGAGTGAGGTGTAGTAAAAGGATTTGACCCTATTAAGAGATTCCTTGTAAGCCAATATGTGATCTTTGTAGGCTTGAGCATGTACAGTTAGGCCAGTACTCCTACTGTGTTTCTCTAATTGGCATCCTGCTGCCTTCATTTTGCGCAGCTCCGGTGTGAACCAAGGAGCAGAGTGTAAGAATGACACAGAGTGTATTTTCAGGGGAGAGAACTGGTTAAGCACAATCAAGTGTTCTACAGTAACACTTTATCATCAAGGCTTGTGTTAACAAATGCCTGATTGTTCAAATGGGATTGCAGTGTCACTAGTAGCTCAGCCGTGTTAATGTTCTTTCTGTAGGCTTCTGTAGGTAATGGTACGTGTGGAGCGACAGTGATGGTGATGACAGTGATGCTTGGGAGCAACTAATAAAACATCTTTGTGATCTGAAACAAAGAGATCTTCAAGACAGAGATCAGTTGGAGAATCTAGTATGTGACCTTTTGAGTGAGTGGGCAAGTTTACATGTTGAGTAAGGCCAAAGCAGTACATCATGTTGAGAATAGATGGATACAAATGGGTCAGTGAAGATAAGAGCTCCGTAAATTCATTAATGAAGGTGGTAGATGTTTTAGGAGGCCTATAGATGAGTAAGAGAAGCAATGGTGTGTTCACAGTGAATTTTAAATCAATACGTTCAAATAAAGAGGTATCATGCAAAAGCACACTAATAACTTTGAAGCACGAGTGATACACCACAGCCAGCCCTCCCCCACGACCTGTTAATCGAGGTTGGTTAATGAATTTAAACCCAGATGGAGTAGCTTCATTTAACGCCATAATCTCATGTGGGGTTTGCCAAGTCCCCATTAAGCACAGAAAGTCAAGACCAAAGTCAGTGATAACATCCTGCATGTAAAGTGCTTTCTTGTTTAGAGATCGTACATTGTATAAAGCAAACTTTTCACTACCACACATTTCACTGTTTTTAGTAGCTTTCATGATCGTCACTGGGCATAAGTTATTAAAATCCACAGTTCGCTCAGAAGCAGCGGTGTCCCCGCTGCGGGACCTGGTCCAGATAGAGTCATTATTGTTGAGATGATGATAGCGGGAGAGATTCCTACCTGAGCCCCTGTGGCAGTGTTTAGTGTGACGACAGATAATGTCAAGATATTGGTTGATCAATGGTTTATGGTAGTGAGGGTTGGCAGCACCAGCAACCAAACCCCGCAGTGCAAAAGTATTATCAAGAACTAATAAGCAAGCAAACTCGCGTTCAAACTTCTGCCAGTGCTCGGCCTCATTTCCATCGAAAACGAGGGGGTCTGAGTGCCTGAACCCATCCACCATTGTACTGTCGCAGTTTTACTGGAGCTTCCAACATTCATTCATTCTTTCAACTGGATGGGAAGTCTGAGAAGTATGTTCACACTGGAATGCATCCCACTTCTGACACCACGTTGCAAGACTCAACAGGGGACAGACTGAAAGTTAACTGCATGTTTATTATAACACTTCAACTGGCCACACACCGGTACCTTGTGTGTACTTCTGTGAGAGCCACTACAGAGAGAGAGACAATGTTTTGACAACGCCCAACGTGGTACGCCAACTCACACAGATCAAACTAGCAGAACAGCTAAAACAGTACAGCTGTTTACAACTACGCTATGTATTTTAATGCGCACTGCGTGCCACTAGCAGTAACAGCGCTAACTGGTGACTGAGGGACAGTAGGAAAGAAATAATGAGTTGATTCCTTATCACGGTTGAAACAGGTTGAAATGCAATAAGACAGGGAAAGTCCCAAACCATAATCCATAACCGTAACTCTAATCTTCATCCTAACCCTAACCCTAACAGTCACCAGTTGGCGCAGACCTTAAAATACAGGGTAGTGATGTGTTGTTCTAGCACGAAAAAAGCCCTAAAGCGTGATCGCAGCACATATTTTGATTACATTGTATATTGTGATGGCGGCACAAAAAGTCGTGAGTTTTGGTTTCTGATCACATAAAGATTCTGTGGATCAGCTGGGCTTTTTAATTCACATGCACACACAGACAGCCAATCACACGACACAGACAATCAGTTCAATTACAAGACTCCTTTAAACAAAACACAAGACAGGTGGACATGTTGTTAGGTACCTAGCAACCCAGCTAATGAGCTAACAAAGCTCCACACCCTCACCTGGGAGAAAATGAAGAGAGAGGAGAACATAAATACAGGGAAATTAAGAGAGAAAACAAGGGCTAGAGAAAAACAGAGAGAAAAAACTAAGACAAAAATAGGAATGAAAAGTAAGAGAGAGAAAACAAAGAGAAATGGAGAGAGGAAGAAATGAGAGAATTTTACATAGAGATGAAAGGATGAGTTGTATTGAATTTAGTAGTGAACTGTGTACATTTGAAGTTAGGAAACAGTGTAAATGGTCCTTTGCTTCTATTCTTCACTCAGATCTACAGAGCTTATACACTGTTGCTTTATTAGTGAACCTCCTACCTCTGAAGTGGCAGTTTATTAGTACTGTTAATTTGGACTTCTATTGGTCCACAACACCAGTAATATTAATATGAAGTATTCAGTCACAGTTCATGTATTTGAATGGCATTTAAAGACGTCAAGAACCCCCACACAAACTATCACTGAGTTTTGTAAACTACAAGATCAGTACAGAATCGTGTGACGATTGTTGAATTTAGCATGTGGTTATTTATTAGCATGCCTTTAGCATAGAATTGGCACTGTTTGGTATTTTGACTGTCAAATGATCTTGCAATTTTGAAGGTTCAGCGACATTCCGATGAAAAATACATATGGTAACAAAAAAATTGCCTTGTTTACCACAGTACAGGACTGTATCAATTTCCAAAAAGCACTATTTGTTTTGC
This sequence comes from Hemigrammopetersius urotaenia, assembly GCA_037974485.1. Taxonomy (NCBI): domain Eukaryota; kingdom Metazoa; phylum Chordata; class Actinopteri; order Characiformes; family Alestidae; genus Hemigrammopetersius; species Hemigrammopetersius urotaenia. Next base: position 6,626 of record JBBPDC010189378.1, read on the forward strand.
TTTTATCAGTTTGTAATATGGGCTATAGAGTGACACACAACTTTAGACGGTTCAGAGGGTTTAGAAGGTCTTTGGGGATTACAGTTTATTTTACAAAGTAAAAAAAAAGTCATCCTTTTGAGCTGGTGTTGGTCGTATGTTAGAGGCATGGGTACACTGAGGCAGGCATTGACTGAGGCTACACAGGGATCAGTTGCCATGGCACTGAGTTACTGACTCCACCTTCAGTGAGTAAAACAACGGGGAGAGAGAGAGAGAGAGAGAGAGAGAGAGAGAGAGAGAGAGAGAGAAATGGTAAGGGTGATTGCTACCCTGGCAGCCTCCTGAAGCTTGTGAGTAATCAGTTGTGTGTATATATGTGTGTGTTTGTGTGTGTGTGAGACCCATCCAGCCAATGCACAGACGGTGTGGCCTCATCATGGTGGCTGTAATTAATAGCAGCCGACCACCGGGGTCAGTTTTCTGTGCTCAAGCGCCTCCCTGAGGCTTTACCGGACTGTGCTTCTGGCCCAGCTCCAGGTGGGCACTCCAGGCCTGAAGGGGGCACTGTGGTGACGGAAAATCTCACTGCCTTAATATGGTCCTCTTTCTCATTTGTGTGATTGTAATTTATCAGAATCAGAAAACTTTCTTGATCCCAGAGGAAATTGCTTATGACTGCACAGACACACAGAAACACAGAGACAAGAACAATATAAAGTATAAAACCTAAATAAATCCAAATACAGAAAATATTCAAATATGAAAATACACTGTACCATACACACAAAAAGTAACTCACAGTTAACTCAATTTGTCTCAATTATTAACATGGTTTAGGGTGAACTTTATTCTAGAAATCTTCCTATATCTCCCAGGGTTCCTTGCACTCCTACTGGATGGGGAAGAAGGAAGTAAAGTATCTATTGAGAGCCAGTCAGTTAGCATTTGCTGCATTTAGCAGTTCAAAGGGTGATGCTGCTTTAAAAATCCAAACTGCTTGCAATATGCTTTGCATATGTGATAGAATTACTTCAAACAAGGTTTCAAGATGGACTTTGGAATCTGCAACATATCCAGACCCAAACTATTTATCAGTTTGATCAGTTTTGCAGTAAATATCAGTTCATAGAATGATTATGTAGCATATATGTGGCCTAGTGGTTAGGGAGTGGCCCTGCGACCAGGGTTAAATGCAGAGAAAGAATGTCACACTATGTCTCTGCTATAGTCCAGGAGGGAAAAAAGTGCAGGGGGATGATTTTCCCCTTTGCCACAATAGTTCTGGCACACATGGTTGATTGGATATGGTAAAGGGGCATTTGGCAGATGCCCTTATTCAGAGTGAGCTGCATTCATTAGTTACAGGGACAGTCCCTCTGGAGGAACTGAGGGTTATGTGTCCTGCTTAAGAACACAATTGTAAAAAGTGAGGGAGTCTGAACTTGCAACTTTGTGATCATCATTACACATTACACATACTACTCCAACTCATCTCAGAGGAACTGAACGGAGCTCCAGACAGAAACACAAGGTTCTGAACAACTCTGACAAGGACCAACAACGGATATGTTGTAACGTCTTGGTGCCAGAAACCGCAGCACTTTCAGAGGTCTTGTGTAGTCCATGGCTCGATGGATCAGTGTTGTTCTGGATATGGCACAGTTGAAGTCTTTCAACAGTTTTGTATACCCTATCCCTCATTTTTTGAAGATCCTACATACCTAGAAATGTGCATTTACAATAGTTCTTACAGCATGATGGCTCCGGTGGCATCTACCTACCAGCACAGTCTTTCTCTAGCGACAATTTAGTGGTTTGAAGGTCAGTTTTGCTGATGTCACTTTGATAACTGCGGGGGTCCTTCTGGAAGAGATTGAAGATTGAAGACTCTTTATCACATATAAGCACAACAAGTAGGGAAATGAACCCCTTAAACATCTAAAAGAAAAATTAGAACCAAGTAATAAAAAACGGAGAAAAAATACATGTAAACCCGTGTTACATGAACATCTACAAGCGGAGAAATCCTCAGATCTTGTTTACACTTGTAAATGTTCAAGACTTGCTTATTTTCTTTTCTCTCTCTTTCTCTCTCTCCATGCATATTCATCTGATTTGAATGCTGTCCCTCCCTCCTCTATCCCTCCAGCATAGCGACCTGTTACCATGGCAAAAAGTAAAGGTCTCCCTCTCCATGGACATTGATCAGCAGGCTAAAACGGACAGTGGGCCAGCAGTGGAAGATGAAAGCATTTAATCACACCATTGCTGTGACGATTTGATTGCATTCAGCTATGACAGCATCAGTAGGCTCAGGTACTGAGCCTAGGGATGATTAGTTCAAGACTACATACGTCACTCCAGCTCCTGCCAGACACACTGAACAGAGCTCCATAACTCCAGAGAACACAGTTCCTCTGCTCTGCTGATTCACTGGCCATTGCTGGGAAGCTCTGCCAACCGTTGGCACTAGGCGTTGAGTGACTGCTCCAGGGGGTCCCATTCTGTTGGCAGTGTCATGGTTTGAATTACAGGGGAATTGGAAGAGTCTGACTCCTCTAATTGAGACCTCTAAGGGATTCTACATAAGAGGTAAAATAACGGTCTGGGGAGTCGAAACCTTTAAATATAAGAATCAAAATCAGCAAACTTTTTTTTAACCCTGTCCTTGTGCTTCCAATAACTGGCCATTATTATTAAAAACCCTGTCTTTCTGTTTCCACTCACTGGCCACTTTATTAGAAACCCTGTCCTTATGTTTCCACTCACTGGGCTCTTTATTTTGACCACAAGAAGAAAAGCCATACTGTTAACATCAGGGATCTGATGATGCTGGTATATCAACATGAATGTGTAACAGTACAAAGAAAGAAAATTTTATCTTATCTAGTTCTTATTCATACATTTTGTTGTTGGCATAAGTTCAGGATCATCTTGACACACTTAATCAGTGTCGAATGCTGAGTTATTTCTACTTTCAAAGTAAGAAGCTCATATGAAAATGATTAGGTGGTCTTTGCCTTTAACGTTATTCAGACACAGGCCTGGACGCCGTATGGTAGTAACGCTTCTGCCCACGTCTTTGGCACGTAGACAGTGTTTTCAGTTGTGGTGCAGCATTGTGTAGGTCTGTGTGAGGCTGGAGATGCTGGTCTGCTGTTGTGTGTGCAGGGGGTCTGACTTGTTGCCAGTTTGCTCTAGAATACATACTCCTTACTACAACAGTTGTAGTCTGTTGCGTCAATAAGGGTAACGACACACTCTGTGAGTCTCTTACACACACACACATACACTTTTCTTGTGAGTCTTTTTTTCTTTTTATCTAATCTCCTTTGATCACGATTGGTCAGAGCTGCTGTTATTGCGAGATAAACGTTTCCATAATAATGTGAATCTTGTTCTGAGTGTGCTCAGAAATCTCAGCACATCCAACAATAAGGGCAGCATGAAGCACCTTTTATAGAAAGCTCCAATTCCACAAGTTGATCCACTTTACTATGACTGTATTTACAGACTGCATTATTTGCCAGAGCTGCTGTCATTGCATGTGGTTAAAATGTACAGAATAATCTAACAAATCAATAAACGTTTTCATGGCAATGTGAATGAGCTTCAGTAATAGACAGCTCCAGTTCCACATGCTGATGCCTTTTACTGTGATTAACCGTCACAGTAAGATTCTGTAAAGATGGCAAGACTTTAGTTAACAAAATCCAGACAGCTGCACCATACTGAAAAAAGCTGACCCCCTTCGATTGACACTGTACAGTTCCAGCACAGTTCCATTATGTGTCTGCAAAGTGTGTACCTAAAAGGGACAGAGTCACCAGGGTGGCCTGGTGAACTATTGTACGTTTGATGGACATGCTTGGGTTCATGACTGGATACACTGAAGTGTAAAATGAGGACAGGATGAGAGCAGTAAGTTAACAGAACTCACCAAGAGGGGGCAGTGTGCAGCTTTCATGAGCTCACTTACAGTCTCCACACTGAGCCAAGATGTGCAAGGTGTGTGTGTGTGTTTGTGTGTGTGTGTGAGAGAGAGAGAGAGAGAGAGAGAGAGAGAGAGAGAGAGAGAGAAAGAGAGAGTCTTTGCTTATTTATGTGTTATATATTGTGTTCAACTGTATTTGACAAAGCAGTCTTGCCCATAAAAATAATAATAATACAAATTAAACTGGGAGAGAGAGAGGGTACTATATTACCCTCACCTTTACGCAAAATTTTCATTCTCTTTTTCCACTTTTTCGCTGAAGTTGCTCATCAGAAACGGCTCTCAGGTGATGGACTGGCATGAGTTTGAATTTAAAAACTGAAGCCAGCACAATAATTAATCATTTGCTTAATAATAAAACAAATTAGACTACAACTAGTACTGCTTCTACTTCTAATAATAACAACATCAACACCATTAATAACAGCAGCAACAACCCTACAACTACTAAACTACTACTAATAAGGAGAACAAGAATGTATGTATATTACTCACACACTGTTCTCTCTCTCTCTCTCTCTCTCTCTCTCTCTCTCTCTGTCTTTCTGAGCAGATGTCTCCTCAGTAGGGTGTGTTCTCCATGCTGACCGTCTCTGTACTCCTCCACCTCTCTTTCTCTCTCTCTCTCTCTCTCTCTCTCTCTCTCTCTCTCCCTCTCTGTGTCTCTCTCTTTGTCTTTCTTCTCAGTGCCTCAGTGATTTCTGTGCTCTCTATAATACTTTGAGTTTGCAGCTGCCTTTCTAGCCATCTAGTCCTCCTCCTCTATCACTCCATACCTCTCCGTCACCCCTCTGTTTTAGTGGAGAACATCCAAACAGAGCAGTGAAGAGAGAAATGCAGTATAACCGCATTTAGTAAAAAGAGGGAACATGTGTGTGTGTGTGTGTGTGTGTGTGTGTGGTTGTGTGTGTGTGTGATGTGTGTGTGTGCTTGCCGGAGTGGTCCATTTGTATTTGAACATGTGTGTGAGAGTGTGAGTTTGTATGAGGTGTGTGTGTGTGTGTGTGTGTGTGTGTGTGTGTGTGTGTGTGTGTGTTCATTTGTGTGTCATACATTTTTTTCCCTCTTACAGAGCTAAATGAGGCACAATTACAGCCCCCCTCAGATGTCGCCCTGTCTCCATGGCAACGCCACAAAACTGACCTCCCCTAATCTGTCCAAGAATACACACTGCTGCAAAATCACCGAAAACACGCAGACAGGGTCCACCTTACAGAACACACACTTTTAGTCTGTGTATCTATTTTACCTTAATTACACACTCTGTGAGTCTCACAAAGCACCAGTATTCACACACAAACACACACACACACACATCACACACTCTCTTTCTCTCGCTTTACTTCAGAACCATTTCCTTTCTAATCTACTCTTCTCCTTTGATTACATGATTTGTCATTGCATTTGATTATCATACTGCACATGATTGATATGCGCCGAAGAAATCTAACAAATAAATAATAAGTGTTTCCATAGCAATGTGAATTCTGTTCTGAATGCGATCGGAAATCTCAGCAAATCCAACAATAAGGACAGCATGGAGCTTCTCTTATAAAAACCTCCAATTCCACACACTGATCCATTTTACTGTGATTAACTTTGACAATCAGGGGGCATATTTTAATGGAACAAAGATAAATGATGGTCCGTGATATGTGAGATAGAGTTTAATTAATCAAAAGTGCACATGTTTCCCTTTATTCTAGATCAGAGATGGACACTCAAATCAACTTGGATCTCGCATTGAGTGGCAAAATGTTTATGGCTGTAAATTTTCCGATAATTTGTCATTATTGCAATCCCACACTTCCACAGCTCACAGCCCTGACCCAGAATCCATTTATTATCTATTTAACTTTCTAAACAAACCATGGAATAACTGGTCATTTCTTGCTGTTTTGCTTCTTTCCTTTAAAGTCCCCATTTATAGCAAGTTGTTCTTCAGTTCTGTCCTTCAGACTGAAGGGCTTTCCGTAATGAAAGGCTCGTTATTTGAAACTCTGTCAAAATTGAATGGTTTTAATGGTTCACTTTTGTGCAAAGCAATGCCTACGGCTAATAATGAGACTGAGCTAAATTTCTCCCTTTTAAAAATACAGCGGTTAATGCCTGAGACTGCAGTGTGGAAAAATGTACCGGTGCTAATTGTGTTATGTTCAGAATTTATCTTCTCCTCTCTGGAGGGAAAACACTCATGACATGTATTATTGAACACACTAATTATCCTCATCAGTATCCAAGACCACACGCATACACACACACACACACACACGCACACGTATCAAGAACAGAAGAGAAGGGTTTCATATAGGAGGCAAAGGTTTCTAGACACTTTATTAAAAACACTACATACATTATTATTCTGACTACAATAAATGATCAGATTTGGGGCTGTTCTCAGGACAGCAGATTTCATGCTAGCCCTAAGTCAATCTTGCCGGGATATTCTTGGGTGGTGCACCAATAGCACCATAGCATTGCAGAGTCAGTGTTGCTATTGGTCCACCACCCAAGAATATCCAGGCAAGATTGACTTTGTGGCTACTGATGAAGGGCTAGGACGAAATCTGCATCAACTTATGGGCTGCAGGCTCTAACACCACAACAGCAAAGTGGAGCAACAAGAGAAGGGCACACCAGCAGAGCTGAGCTGTTGCTGCATGGAGGATGTGCTTGTGTGTCAGCTTTCTTTCATGCCACATCAGAGAAAACATCTCAAAATAAGGTGAGGCTTTCAATGACGCATCTATCTGAAGGTGCATCAATTGAATCAGTAGATTATAATCGAGCTTTGTTTCGGATTTCTAACAGCTGAAACCTGGTTACACTGCAGCTCGAACTGGCAGCTGAGTGACGTATCTAGGCCCGGAGGGTTGTTTTTTCTTACAGTCGGACCCATCCATTGGAAACCAAAATGTTTGAACTGGTAAAGGAGGGCATTTGCCTGACACTCTTATCCAGAGTGACTTATAATCATAGGTTACAGGGACAGTTCCCCTGGAGCAACTGAGGGTTAAATGTCTTGTAGTGACTTAGAAATGAAGTTAATGTGTAAGGTTTCCGGTCTAGCTCCTGAGGGCCTAACCAATGGGAAAGCAAGCTTAGCTATATCTAACTAAAAACTAAATAAGTTTTCCAGTGGGCTTTTCTACTTCTTAACACGCTTTTTTTCTTAAAGTGATAGAAGTACAGGGTTGGGTAGCAGGCTGGTATAATAGCTATTTTTGTTAAAAAAAAAAATTATTAGGCCAAAACTAAAATAAAGATGTATGACGATATAAAAAAGCAGTTTTTATCGTTTTTTAGGGTCTATTTTCCACTGCTGTGTATTCCAATACTGTCTGCATTCAGTGTAAAATGCGTCTGAATCGGGCATCATTGCAGATGTTAATTTTGCACTTCATTTAACTACATTTCTTTTAAATGCAACATTTAATAGGTTCTATTGCCTGAAACTCAACCCTTAAGCTGTTGGTCTAGGTTCACCAGATAGTTTGTTAACTGGTGTATATTATGTAGATAAGCCACAGGGGCTCAAAATGAGTCATAGCAATAAAACAATTAAATTATGGTGCAACTGAAGAGTCGTGCATGAACTGAGCTGAGTTTTATGCCTCTGTCTTGGTGGTCTGTTACCTGCGGTGTAGAATGATGGCACTGTATTTTTTTCCTTTAGTGTTTCTCATCTGCGAACCTTCTCGGAGTGACAATTCCAACTGCAACTCCTGCCTTGTTGCTGTGTCATCACAGCCTGCAAACTGTACCGTCTAACAAGACCCCCAGAGTAAAGAGTGTCTGTGTGTGTGTGTGGACAACCAGAAATGAGAAGATAGCAATTCAGCAGTCCCCACTGCACCAGCCCAAAACACACAGTGCACTGTGACAGCAGGCGCCAAGAGGAATGACGCGTTCCAGCATTTAAAGGGTGAGCCGAGGGGCAGGACAGATGTCTTCTCACATCTGCATCATGCATTATGTATATGTGTGTATACACACACACACACACACACACACACACACAATACTATGTAATAGTTTTGTTTTTTTACCTTAATATGACTTGCTATACTTAATAAAACAAAAGAAGAAGATACGTACAAATAACATTATATGGTAAATGCTGATTTTATTTATCAATGTGTTCCTTGTGTTTCTGTAGTTTCATCAGAAACCTGGTTTGACTCAATCAGTCCTTCATTAAATTAAATCAGTGGCTGGAGGAACCGAGGAGGAACCTGGAACCGAACTTGTGTTCTCCTCACCAGCTCACACAATATCAACCACTTTTACAAACAAAATCTTTATTCTAATGTTAACTTTGATAGCGGAAAGACAGTTTATCACAAGCTGAGAAAAAAAGGCTTTAAACGGTTTGTGTTGGGGACTATGACTTTTGTACAGTACTGTATCTATATCTATCTATCTATCTATCTATCTATCTATCGATCTATCTATCTATCTATCTATCTATCTATCTATCTATCTATCT
>JBBPDC010189388.1:0-15090 GCA_037974485.1 Hemigrammopetersius urotaenia
TAATACATTACCCTTAAAGAAAATGTAAATATAAACCCGAGGTTTAAATACGGAAAAGTCAGGAACGAGAGAGAGACCGAGAGAGTAAGAGAGAGCGAGAGAGAGAGAGTAAAAGAGAGAAAGGGAGAGAGAGAGAGAGACAGAGAGAGTAAGAGAGAGCGAGAGAGAGAGTAAAAGAGAGAAAAAGAGAGAAAGGGAGAGACAGAGAGAGTAAGAGAGCGAGAGAAAGAGTAAAAGAGAGAGACAGAGAGAGCGAGAGAGAGAGATGATCCGCACGCTCCGGAAAAGTCACGAACGAAAGAGAGAGAGGCACAGAGAGCGCGTGCTCGCGAGAGAGAGCGACAGAGAGAGAAAGAGAGAGAGAGACAGACAGACAGACAGAGAGAGAGAGTAAATCCGCGCTAAAATATCAAGGTAAATAACTTTGTGAATAGATTAATGGCGATATTTTTAATAAGAGTCTCACATTAACACGGCACGTTAACGCCGATAACGGCCCACCACTAATTATTACACAATGACGTGAAGAGGCGTTCCAAACCAAAACTAGGGATCAATATATTGTGTTGCTTTCTGCAGTTTTCTGTGCTGCATTATAGCCTTCAGCTGCATCAGTTGAATACAATTCATGATTTTACATTGTTTTCACCCTCTCTCTCTCTTTCTCTTTCTCTCTCTTTCTCTTTCTCTCAGTGTTGTCTCAATTGTTAGCAACATTAGCATGCATGGTTCAGATGAACATTTGAGGATTAAAACACTTGTGTGGATCTGGACCCTGGTCTGCTTTGTGGGTGGGGGAACATAGGTGCACTGATCCTAGTACAGTTCTGGTCTGAAACATAAGCATACTGAAGGGTTGCCATGGTCTGTGCGAAGGTATGAGACACATACATACACACACAAACAAAAACATGATTCTGTCTCATCGCCATCGCCACACTGGTGGTCTATGTCAACGTGGAACAATATGGTATTGAGAAATTCAAACCATGCTGTTACACACTGCAAAAAATACAAGATATCTCGGCAAGTGGAAGCATCTTAAACATGGCCAGTATATTGATTTCTTGATAAGAGATGTACAAGACCATTACAAGAATATTCAGCCTATTTCATTCATTATTTCATGCCATTTTTTAAAAATAAGATTATTTCATAATCTTACCCTTAACACTGAATGCATTGCATAATTTGACTGAACAACTGAATAAAATGGCATAAAATAAGTGAAAATAATGGGAAAAGGTTTGAATAGTCTTATAATAATCCTACAGTGGTCTCCTAATGGGAAATTAGATATGCTGACGACATTTTAGCTGCTGCCACTTGATATGTTATCATTTTTTGCAGTGCATTTAGGTCATACAGTTTGTCTGCACTGTATGTCTACTCAGACATGGAAAGACACCAAAGCTCAGGAAGAGCACTGGCTCTTCAAACAGACACACTTATGAGCCTCTCATAAGACAACATTCTCCCCTCATTCTCTACTGTTCATCGCTTTCGGTCAGATCCTGTATGTTGTCGCTGTGTGTAATGGCGTATTTACGGTGCTATACGTTCAGTAGCGGTCAAATGTTTGGACACATTGACTGAAATGCACACTTTTTATGATCTTTAAGACTTTTTTTATATTTAAAGGTTTGGGCTAAAATGCTTAAAATATGTATCCGAGTCAATATCTAAATACTGAAAGTGAATCTCTCTCTGAAACATGCTTCTTAAATGAATACATTCAGGGTGTAATGAGTTCAGTATGAAGCAGTGTGTGGAAACTGTGTGGCCGATGCACCTCAAACTCTCTTCTTAACATCTTTTATTCACTCTCTTCCATGGAAGGGGACTGTCAGGGGACTTTGTTCGACATGAACCACAGCCTTGGAGGTCGGCGAAAGAAATGAACCCCAAAGCCTGGCTCTGAATATGGCAGCTGTCTCGTTCCTGCCAGATTATACTGCCAGTCAGACTACACAGTGCTAGGTTTAGTCAGACAAGCCTATAGATCAACACGAGGCTGCCTATGGGAGTGAAGGGGGCGGGCAGCATAGGGCTTGTATGACATGGACAGATTCATGGGCTTTTTTTTTCTGAAGAGCTTATAAATTTTAGGAGTTGTGACTTATTTTGTTAGAGGGTGATGTGACAGTAGCCGGAAATTTTCCAATTTGCACGGCACAGAATCCAATTAAACATGCACAGGCTGAATCTTAACATAAGCTGAAAATCAATGGCAGTATGGTCAACCGATTGTGGCTCTTCATAATCATTGACTGTTGCTAACAGGCGTATTAAATTAAGCACAAAATCATGTAGAGAAACACTGGCAGTAGAATGGACTGCACTGTCAGTGACTTTAAATGTGGCGTTGTCACCTTTTTTCACAAGTCAGTTTGTGACATTTCTGCACTGCTAGGCCTGCACTGGTCAACTTTAAGTGCTATATGTGTTGAAAGGAAGCATATAGGAACAACAACAGCTCAGACTATGTAAACTCAGGGCCACCGATTTTGCGTAAATACGTGTGTAAATACACCCATGCTTTGTTGTTTTTCTCACTACAAGACTCCAAATCCGAAGCAACAACAGCACAAAAAGTGCAAACCTTATAAAAAAAGGTTCCCTTAGACAAGCAGACGTAAATGTTATGTATATTTCCAAGCATACTGCTACTGGACTCTGGAGGAAATGGTGGAAATGTGTTCACTGAAGTGATAAATCATGTTTCACTATTTGCAAGTTTGACAGATGAATCTGGATTTGGCTCATGCAAGGAGAACACCATCAACCAGAATGCACCGTGCCCTCAGTAAAGTTCAGTGGAGGAGGAATAATGGGCCCTTTAGAACCAAGGGTAATGTTAATGCTACAGCACCCAAATACATAATAGACAGTTACATGCTTCAGATTCTGTGGCAACAACAGCTATATCTTCTCAAAGGTTTGGGCAGGAGCCCATGGTTTTACAATGGGCTGTCCAACACGTACAGTGCAGAAGTCTTAGGTGCCTAAGCAGATTGCTTAAAGCCATTTTCCTCAGTGTGTGATAAAGTGTCTCATAGAATAAATTAGAATAAACACAAACAAACAAGAAACCAGTAAAGGTTTCCAAGATTCATTGTGTTTGTAAAAAGTAGTCAATATTTTGTGAGCTGGTGAGGAGAACACAGGTTCGGTTCCAGATCCCTCCTCGGTTCCTCCAGCCGTTGTTTGGATGGGGAAACTCCATCAGCAGCTCCTGATTGAGTCAAACCTGGTTTCTGCAGGGAATTACAAGAAATACTTGGTATCCACAAGGAACGCACTGATATAAAATCACTATTCACTTTGTAATATTATTATTATTTTTTTTTATTTAGCAATTATCATTGTTAAAAAGCTCACTGCTTATCTAAATGGATTTTTTTTAAAATCACAGGAGAATAAGGTATGAGGGTCAGGTGTCAGCAAACAGACTTATAATGTCTACACTGCTTGGGAGAATGCCAAGAGTGTAAAGCTCAAACCAAATGGGGGCTACTGAAGAATCCGAAAAGAAGACTGAATACTGTTTTAGTGTGTGAATAATTCCAGATGTGCATTCACAAACATGTGTCCAAATGTTTGACTGCTACTTTTCTTCAAAGATCTCACAAAGAAGTGTAGAATATGCAATAATAACCCGTCCGAGGGTTGATTCTTTTTCTTTCCTGAAATACATGAAAAATCCTCAGATAAGTAACATGTACATACTGTGTGTATCAAACCTCAATCGGATGATTATGATTATGCATACAAACTCAACCAAATCACGTCCTTGCAATATTTACTCAAACCTTCTACAGTAAACTCCTTTCATTCTTCCACTGTTATTGTTTCGCGTACTTGTTAGAAGGGCTTTCACTCCCAAAATGGTTTCCCACATGTAGCTCAAGGTCTCTTCATCGCAGTGGAGCTTACTCAGTGACAACCAAGATGTGTTATAATCAGTGTCTCTCAGATAACAGTAACAAAACCTTCAGTGGAGGACAAACAGTTCTCACACTCCCGTCTACACCAGCAGCCTGGTTTTACTATATAACCTAGGACTTGAAGGAATCGTCTACCCAAAAGCTGATCCTTTTGAATTAAAGCTGGTATTAGATCTCATTTATAATCACACAAACAGGTCAAATAAACATGCTGAGGATGAATTCAATTCTTGGCCACTTTATCAGAAACACTTGCTTGTGTACTTCTAAAGACCGGAGCCCATCTGTTGATGCACAGTGTGTGTTCACTCCTCTAGACCTTCATCAGGGGATAGTTTTGACTACAGAGATATTTTTGGGTGGTGGACCACTTCCAACCTTCCACTTGACGATGATGCTGTATCTCATACTGTATTAGTGTCACTGCTTTCCTGAGAACGATCCCACCGCTCAAATAATATCTGGACCTCGGCGGTCCTGTGGCCAGAAACTGATGAGTACGGTAGAATTCAATTCAATTTTATTTTATTAATATAGCGCTTTTTACAACCAGGTTGTCACAAAGCAGCTTTACAGAGTCCAGCTCAGAGTGAGTAAGCCAGAGGCGACAGAGGCGAGGAAAAACTCCCTCAGCAGGAGGAAGAAACCTCGGGAGGAAAAGGCGCTGCGTCCGAAATCGCTTACTTTCCTACTATATAGTATGCAAAAAACAGTATGCGAGGTGAGTGGTATGTCCGAATTCATAGTATTCGAAAAACAGTAGGCGAGAAGAACCTGGATGACCTACTGCTTCCGGCGGAATTCTGTAGTAGGCATTCGACGGACACTGCACTATCCCATAAAGCAGCTGGAGTCATATTCGAAAAATGGCGTATTCATTCGTACTATATAGAACGTACTGTTTTAATGGCAGAGCAGGACGTTCAAATTCAAATGTAGTACCTATGCGATTTCGGACGCAGCACAAGACTCAAAAGGGGAACCCGTCCTCCTCAGGTCGACCCAGAGAAAGGAACAAGAAAAGGGAATAAATACAAGAGAGAGCCTCAGTGAACGAGGTTATAGGCAGGTAGACCCCCTATGGCTAACAGGGGATGATGAACTGTGCTGGACTGTAATCTGTAACCATAAACCTGCGTAGTGCAGCTACAACGTGTTTCTCCATCATTTGGCAGATGATTCAACCAAAGCTAATTACAATTTTTGCATATCATAGAAGTAAGCGAATGTAGTGTCAAGGAGTCCAAGGAGTGCCATGGACTCACTGGCGTAGTGTGGTGTCGCCCAGGGTAGGAATCGAACCCCTCTCTCCTGCTTAATTACTCATATGATCCACTACACTAACCACCCACTGCTTTTCAAAACGAGTGGTAAGTGAGTAGAAGCTCAAGGTGGGTGTTTCCAATAAAGTGGCCTTTGAGTCTATTTCCACGATAGTCGGTTTGTATGAATACCAGCAGACAGTACCAGCTCTCCCAGCCTCATGTGTGAGAAAGAAAACAGTGGGATTAAATGCAGCGCATGGCTTTTCCCTTCTCCTGCGGCTCAGGGTCATGTTATGCAGTCTCTCTTCATCGTACAAAAAATGTTCACAAAAATAAAAATCAGTGTCTTTCCTTCTGTCGCTGCAAATGTTTGATTAAAAATAGAAAAGTAGCTGGATAGGGAAGTTCTCTCTTCTATTTATTTTACTTCATACCAAACATGAAAACCCTAAATGTAAAGTGTTGTCAGAGTCCTCAGGTTCGTGGCTTATTGTTAATATAAAACTGAAATCACTGCAGGTTTATCAATCATAAACATTAAAAGCTCTTTTATCTGCCCTCCCTACAGATTACAAGGGGAAACCTTTGTAAACCTAAAGTGACACGAGGAGAGCGAGGAGATAATAACTCTTCCTTTATATCTGTCTGAGACTCCTAACCTCCGATCAGTGATATTTGTTATTCATAACGTTCCCCTGTCAGACCTGCTGGAAGCGATTTGTCAGAGAAATCAATACCCTTATAGCCCACGCATGTATCCTGTGGTTTATTCCAGGGAGCAAATGAGAGGCTTAAAAATGATGCAGTGCATCAGACTGGACACAAAACAGCTGCTGGACTTTCACAGGCAATCACTGTGAGATGCTCATTATCCTACAATCATCCACAGGCCACGGAGCGTCGGATTCAGGTTTATCACAAAATGACAACTATTATACTTTATTCCAGCACACATTTGAAACATTGTTGTCAGCATGGACATGGGTTTAGTTTTGGTTTCAGATGTGTGGAGAATGCAATATATTTAATAGATAATGAACCCAATTTTAAGCCAAACATTCTAAGTAATGTATTAAAAATAGTGGAATTATGTTAGATACCTAGCTAACATTAGGTTGTCACAGGGGTTATGTTCCAAGTGCACCCGTGCATAGTGAAAAAACGCATTGTGTTTTGGTTTTAAAAAAAAAAAAGTCTAAAAATGCCTATTTTTATAGTGTAAAACCCAAATATGCCACCAAATATGCTCCCAGAATTTCACTTTAAACTCAGTTAATGCATTACCCTTAAAGAAAATGTAAAGGTAAATATATAATCAGAATCAGAAAACTTTATAACTTAAAAAAAACATTAGCATTAGCAGTTAGCATTAGCGAAAACAAACACTCGTACACAAAAGAAACGTTGAAATACCTCTCTCTACCCACATGTTTAGACACGGTACAGCTTACCAATACTAAATAAACTGAGGGGGTGGTATGTGATCATACAGCTAAACAGTAACATTATAGATGTTGGTGTTGTTCTTTAGCTGATCCACAGTTTAAAATATTGGAGGAAAAAGTCTTCATGCCTTTACCATCACTTCATTAGCATTTAGCCAAAAGGCTAATGGTTCATGTCTTCTCAGAACTCTTAAGTGTAACAATGAAAGTGGGTGTATCATAAACATGGCATACATGATCTGTATTAGCAGATCATGTTTGCCAAACAGCAAAATTATCTGTCAGTCAAGTGATATAATTTAGCTTGACAAAATCACTGAAAACAAGTTAAGAAACAGTTCAGTAATCTTCTAACAAACTTATAAGATTACTGAACTATAGATCTGTTATCCAGATTACAGCAGCTGTAAAGAAGAGCTGCTTTGTTTACTAGGTTTCCAGTGCATGCTTTAGCTAACTCTACAGCTTGGAACAATAGAAAATGTAGGATTTTTTAATGCACCCCCTACAAACCGCCTTCCTCCCATCTAGTACAAATTTAGCTTATGTAACTTATGATAATCCACTTGTCTTCTGTCACCCATCTGTGACCTGGCTAGACAGTGAAGAAACACCTTCTTATGGAAAAAAAATCAATTTTATTTAATAAAACATAGTATCACAAAAACATACAAGCATAACAATAAATAACCAAATCAGATACTGCTTTGCTTTGCTCTCAGTCAGCGATTTGTACTGTAACCAGAACACAAACGGAAAAAGTAATGGCATCTAAAAATCAAAAACGAAAAACAACACAAGAACGGGGATCATTAATGCTCATCCCGGATTTCACATGACATTTAGGATTAAAAGCAATAATCAACACGACCTGTTAGTGTTCAGGGCCCCGAAAAAAATTGCAAAAGACCCGATTTGCGACGTAAATGAGAATTAAAAAAAAGGAAAACACATTAAAAATCATCTCCTTCAGTTTCAGTTTTGCGATGGCAGCAGGTTTTTTAAGCACTGTCCAGCCTGCGTTACGTAAGTCTGTCCAGTTCAGATGATCCTGAGGCCTGGATTGGGCTGGGAAGCAGACAGGAAAAATCCATAAAATGACCAGAGGACCTCCAGTAAGCCCAGAGACATGGTGAGGCATTGATGAGAGAGAGAGAGAGAGAGAGAGAGAGAGAGAGAGAGAGGGAGAGAGGGAGATGGATTTGACTGAGGGGAATAAGATGCTTATGCTCTTCTGGGCAGCTGTACAGTAATCCTCCGGCCTACACGTGGGCGCTCTTGGCGTGGTTGGTGGAGGAGGGAGTGGTGGGGCCGGGCTGGCCGTTTTTGGAGTAGTAGAAGCGATTGTTTTCTGCGTACGGCGCTGGAGACTCGAGAGAACAGCAGACGATCATGCAGCCACCCAGCAGAGAGAAGGCAGCTCCGACCCAGCCGGCGTACAGAGAGAAACCGAAGGCCATCAAACCCTGCTCCTGATGGGCTCCAATGGGGAACCACACGGTGGATATGATCCCACACAGAGCTGTGGAAACATAGAGTCAATTAACTGTTTAATTTATAAATTAAGTTTGTACTAGGCATTGACACAAAAGTCGACTACAGAGGCACAAGTCGACGCCCCCTGAGAGAAGTCGACTAGTCGTGTGATTTTTCCTCTCTCTGCCCTCGCTTGTGTACACAATGTAATCTCTGCCTCTGATTGGCTCACGCGGATACGCGTTCCTTGGTTTAACCAATTATTATAGTCCCTTCATAAAAGGGGCGGGGCCGTTGGCGTGAGGGGAACCTAAACACGAGACCACAACAAGACAAGAGACACGCAGCAGAGAAGACACACATCACATGTGTGGAGATCCTTCACTCTAGAACACAAACAGCACGGAGAGCTGCAGAACCTGCAAGTCGATGTTAAAGTACAGTAACAGAACCGGCGCTCTGCATCTGAAACGGCTCCGCTAGCTAACATGGCTAACGCTAGCACTGCAGGGAGTCGTCCTGCGGCGGCTTAAACTGTTCCCACACTCAATTCTACACTTAAATGTACAGAATTACAAATTACAGGAAATTCAAGCTATCAGCCTTTGTTTTATTTTGTCATGTTGAGTGTTAATGTTACAGAGAACTTTAATAAAAGTTGCTCAGTGTTGGACGCCAGTGTTCCTCTGTTGCGTGTGACTCGACTTTGACTTTGTACACAGTGGCATAAGTAAGACTGAATAGGCCTTAGTGCAAAAACTATTTTGAAGTATTAGCTTGCCCAGCAAATAAAAAAAGTGTCATTTTCTCGTTGACTTGCTTTTGCTGTCTCAAGCAAGCTGATCCTCTTGGCTGACGTCTGTATTTTTTATTTATTTATTTTCAAAATTCCTGCATTTTGGTGTGCGACACTCCATTCTAGAGGAACTTACAGTCAGAACTGTTCACAGTGGTGGTGAGTGGAACCAGATATCTGCCTTTAAAACCCCCTCACAGTTAAAACCCCCTCAAGGTACTACGTGAAATGGTTATGAATGTGCTGCCTGATGGCTATCATCGTCATCATTCCATAAACCAGTCAGAAACAAGTGTAGGTTCACTGGTGGGTTTAGATTGTGCACACAATGGTTATACCATCACCCCTGGTTCCATCAAGCAACACTGTATTGAAATCTGAGCTGAACAATTAACCATTTCACAACAAACCCATTTTATTTACATCTTACTCACTAGAGTATGGAAAACAGTGGGAAATTGTTATTGTAGTGATTCAGGTTCTAAAACTCATTAGGCAGAGATACAAGGGCTCTAATAAAGACTGTATGGGTCAGTGTAGGTCAGCTCTTCTTTAACACACCTGGTGTGTATTAATGAAGAGTGTGTATCTCTGTATGAGCTGCAGGTTGAGTGCTGGAGTTGATAAAATGCTGATTTTAGGGATACTGTACAGAGTCGTATCAGCGTGGCTTGTGCTGACGATATGAATGCATTTCTGTAGCGTAAGCATAAAGAAGAGAAACAATAACACCAGCCTGATGATTTTGGCTCAGTGTGTGAAACACCCCACCCCACCAGAGCTTACAGGAAGTGTGTGTGAGGTGAACATTTCAAGGCTAATTAGGACTAAATGGTGAGAGATGAGTCCACAGGGAGGAAGAGGATGGAGCTGAGTGAGTCAGAATAAAAATCAACATCTGTTTTCTAGGAACTGCGATGTGACGCAGAAATGAGCACCACATGTACAAAAGGAGGAACAAAACAAAAGCAAAAGTGATAAGATATAAAAGTTTATCTTGTCTAGAGAAAAAAAAGCCTTTATTGTATCATGACTCTGAACTGAAAGATAAAAACATGCAGGGTGTCTTTTTAAAGCTCATGGTAAAATAAAGGCCCTTTCCTTTCTAAAAGAGTCATTCTGGAACTCTCGTCTAAGGGGAGAATTAGGGTGAAAAGATTGTCGTTTTTCAGTTATGTGTCAGGATAAATTAAATATTTCATTTTTTATCCATAAAAATAAATGAGTTGATCTTAAAAGCCATTACCTATAAATTAAATACATTTTTATTATTCATGAGTGAATATTATTGAGGCCACAATGAGGCTTTTTAGGGATGCGCCATCCTCATTTTTTCATCAATTCTTAATGATAAGATCAGAGCCAGAAGTAGTCAGACTTACCAACTAACAGTGTTAGAGTTCCTCCCAGCAGGGCCTGTTTGTTTTTGGCGCTCTGACCCTCATCCCCCAGGTTCACACACGGCATGGAGATCAGCAGCAGCACGGCGGCAGGTAAACCCAGCATTGAGGCTGTTACCATCAGGGCCCGGGACGTCTGGATATAAGCTGAAAAAAGATTATTACGCTTCTTTATACTGTTTCAATTCTTCCCTTATCACAGTACAAAACATTTTATTAAACCGTTTCACAACACACGATCTGTATCAAATATTTAGCTTCTCTGATGTTTGTGAACAAGTTGGAACAAGCAACATGATGCCAAACAGCAGAGCCACATTTAAAAGATGCATACATTTGACATCTGCTAATATAAATACAGGTGCGCCTCCAGACTACCTCTAAAAGCTAAAGCTGCAAACAGTGAGCCTGGGAACTGAAAGCTTCTTCAGTCTAGTTGACGTCTCTAAGCTATAAACTATTTTGAGATGGTTGTAACAAAAAAAATGGTTCGATTCCAAAACATTTTTACCTGTTTTGATTAATGTTAGTGGAAATGTGCTAGGAGCTCGGACATGCGGCCTGTATGAAGCTTCCCAAGAACGTGATTGGAGCATTCTTCGGGAATCAACAATCAATCAAAAAAGTACTAAACTGTCACTGGTGTGTTACTAGGACTTTTATTTCGTTTTTCTATTAAAGGTATTTCAGGCCGTAACTGTACCTTATATGCAAATTTGAGGGCACATTTTCATTGTTTATGCCCTGAAAGGCCAACATTGCACCTGAACAGTACCGCCTTTTTTTTTTTTTTTTTGATAATATTTAGTGTCATCTTCATGGTAACAAATTTTTTTCATAATTTGAAAATACCAGCTGTCATTTATCCTGTGTAAAAAACTCATGGTCCATGGACCAACAGAAATAGTTCAATATGATTTTGAAATATCCAGTTACCTTAACTTGAAAGATAGGAATGTTTTTTCCATCTCTTATAAAGTTACTGTTTTGGAAATAAATACATTAAAGTATGTCATAATATACATCATAATAAAACTGAATATAGTGGTATATTTTCATTTCCAGAGAAATTTGCATTGCCTGATTTACATTGATTCAAAACTTCACGGCAAACGGGCCAATACTTGGAATAACGTCTGGATACATTAACTGAGAATGTTTTTCTCAAGTAAAGTTACAAAGAGATACAAGGTTTTGTCCTTCATTATAATATCACAAAACCTACTAATTTCTGTACATTTAAAGAGCTTTTGCACTCCACTTTCCAATAAAAGTTTGGATTTGATCCTCAGGGGCACCACTCTTACTCTGAGAAAGTGTCTAAATGCCCTGTGGTTATTATGGTACTGTAGTCGTAATATTTAGATGGATTTAGGCCTGAAAGCTGTGGTTCTCACCAGGCAGATCCAGGATCTGGTTGAGGGAGAAGCAGTGGTACAGCGCCGTGGAGATCACACAGTCCGCCCACAGCCCCTTGGCCCCCAGCTCGTCCATCTTCTTACAGGTGTTCATGCCATACTTACAGGTGACCACCCACTCGTTGGTCGCCGTGGCGATGAGGAGGCCCACCCAGCCGAGCAGGCCGACCAGAAAGCCGGTCAACTGCAGGCAAGTGTTCGCCATCACCCTACAGACCAAACCCTGACTGTGAACAAGACGAAAACAGATCTTCAGATCTTCTGAAGCTCAGATCTCTTCAGCAGTGAAGCAGTGAGGCCGGAGGAGCTGGGTCTATCTGCACAGATCTCCAGTGACAGCAATAATCCAGTGTGGAAACGTCATGGTGAACTGAGGAACCGCTGCTCTGACTCTGGATGAGCTTTGGATTTCTTCTCTGGACTCCAGAGGAACATCTCTGCACCTTTTATAACGGAGCACTGCTCCCCCCAAAACTTCCAGCCAATCAGGATGCAGGAAACTTTCAGGGCTGGGACATTCCCTTCTTTCTTCTTTCCTCTTTTTTCCTAATCCCCCTTCTTTCTCTTACTCTCTTTTTTTTCTTGCTCTGTTTTTGACCCCGCCCCCCCCCCCTCCCCTGTACACTAACAGTCCAAATATTTGCCACATTTATCCATTTATTTCATAACTGCAGATTTTTATTGTTGTTAAACGTTTACAAGAACATATGAGGATGTGTCAAATAAACCCAGTTTCCTTTCTAAGATGAAAGTATCTGTAACAGTGCAGGTCTTAATCTTATAAAGTGGTTGTTGGTGATGTACAGTCAAATTCTTTTACCTTGAAATGCACTTATTCACTTGTTAACTGTTTCATCCAATTGGCTGTCACTTAATAGCTTTTTAAATATCTAACACATGTCTGGAGATCATCATTATCATTATGATTATAATTATATTAGGGGGCTCAAATGGTGAACAAACTCCTGTTTAAATGTATTTGATAGCAAAAATATGCAGAAATATTGAGTACATTTTTAGTAAACATTGAATGAGTGACATGTAGAAAATATAGACAGTCTTTGTTGTGCACACTGGTGTGTGTGTGTGTGTGTGTGTGTGTGTGTGTGTGTGTGTGTGTGTGTGTGTGTGTGTGTGTGTGTGTGTGTGTGGTTCTCAGTTTTAGGTCACTGTGCTCAGATGCTCTTCTACAGACTGTCATTTGGTTGTTTCTCGTCAGGTTTGTTGAGTCTGTTGTGTGTTACTGAGGTGCTGAATGTGTTTTAGAGTGTTAGTGAGTGTGATGAAGTGTAACTGAGGACCAGCTGAGTGAGGGGGGTGTTGTCTGTGCTCTCTCTCTCTCTCGCCCGCCCTCCCTCCCTCTCTCTCTCTCTCTCTCTCTCTCTCTGTCCTCAATTTAGTTTTACCAAAGTTGCCAAATAATAATGAAACTCAACCAGCGTTATTAAATGAATCAATCAAACAATAAAAAAGGAACGTTTAAAGGATCCAAAAATGTAAATAATGACAACTGAGAAAGAGCTAAAGACAGAGCACTGAGAGTAGAGAACTGTGGAAAAACACAGAATACAGAGAAATTTCTGTAAGCTAAGTGGATTTGTTGTGTGTGTGTGTGTGTGTGTGTGTGTGTGTGTGTGTGTGTGTGTGTGTGTGTTAGTGTCAGTTACACTGTTTTTAGAACAGGATTCTCAGGCCGAGGGGCCACACTCTCCTCAGATTACTGTGGGAGGAGCACACTCTGCTGGCTGCAGCATAAAACCACAACAGCAGCTCCTCACATGGTGTTTCTCTCTCCGAGATCAGACCTGTACCGCACACATTTACCTCTCAGCGCAGAATCTCCAGAAAGATCTTCTCAAAACTCTGGTAAAACAACTTCTCAGGCATCAGGCAGCGCATTCATAACCATTTCATGTAATAAATACTGGGCTTTAGGTATCGGCCGATCCCCATTATTGATCCGATACCAGTCTTTAATTAATAAGACACACGTCAGACTAAGATGAGGAGATAGAGGTTATATTTAACGGAGACATCCGTCTTGAATACCTTCAATACTAGGGATGCACCGATTGCAATTTTCTTGGCTTCTGATTACCGATTTTTTTGTAAGTGTGATCGGCCGATACCGATTTTTCTGATACCAATTTTTTCCCCAGATAACAGAAAATTAGAGCTGCTGCATGTAGTCGACGACAACGACACAAAAAAATGGGTTTCATCTTTTTTAACGTAACGTGGTAGTTACTTTCCCCGTTTACTGGTTACTTTTATAATAGTGACAGATGATCGTGGCAGCGCTACAGCAAATACAAACTTTAATTTTCTTTAATATAAAGCTTTTTTCTTTACAAATTTAAATAAATGAAATGTAATACATAAACAAATAAATAAACGCCCCCAAAAAAAGATCGGTTTGAAATCGGCAATTCGTGCGATCACCGATCAGGTCGATTAGGCCAAAAATTGATTGTTGCATCCCTATTCAATACTGTTTCAATGTAACAAATACACACGGAAAAGACTTTGATCCAAAAGGTTTACATCCCTGCTTCGCCAGCATCGCTTCAGATACTGGAGGTGCTTTTGGGAGACGTTTGTGCTGCCGTAGCAGCCTCTGCTCTAGTCTAGATGTTCAAATATTGCTGTGAGGATTGGATTGCATTCTGCCACAAAAGCATTAGTAATGTTAGATGATCATTTCTTGATTACAAACGCCACTCCAGCTCATCCCAAAGGTACTGAATTAAGCTCCATCACTCCAGAGAACGCCGCAGTCCAGTACTGGGGGCTTTATACCCCTCTGGGTCTGGAGCAGGCTTAAAGGAGAGCTTCACCTGATTCAGTATCTGAAGCCATTCATGGTGGATTTGGTTTGAAATGGTTTGCTGATGAAACTCACTCAGTTTATAATAATTTTTTATGTATTTCCTTTTTTGCAGTGGTGGTGAATGGACCCACTGCTGAGTCCTGATGTCTATAACAGAAATTAAGCTGTTATATTTACTTCTTTGCCTCACAGCACCCTGCATGTATCCCTCCACCATGAATAGATCTTCTCAAAACTGGTAAAACAGCACCTCAGCATCCATAACCATTTCATGGAATAACTTTGTGTGAGGGAGCTTTAAGAGACAGACCAGTTCCATTAACCTCCACAATTGTGTCTTTGGCCTCGTTTACACCGTCAGTTAAATGTGACCCAATTCCGATTTTTTGCTTGTATGTGACACAGATCGGATCTGTTCCATGACAGTGTGAACAGGAAAAACGCATGCATTCGGATATTCTGAGATCGGTTTCAGGCCTCGTTCATATGTGGAAATAAATCAGATATAAATCA
>JBBPDC010189412.1:0-15089 GCA_037974485.1 Hemigrammopetersius urotaenia
GTGTGTGTGTGGGTGTGTGTGTGTGTGTGTGTGTGTGTGTGAGTGGGGGTGTGTGTGTGTGTGTGTGTGTGTGTGTGTGTGTGTGTGTGTGTGTGTGTGTGGGTGGGTGGCCTGCAGTGAACTGGCTCCTCACCCAAGGGGAATCCCTGCCTCGTGCCCATAGACCCTGGGATAGACTCCTGGTACCCACGACCACAGTAAGGATTAAGCGGTTACAGAAAATGAATTGATTCCTGAACTGTCATATATGGTAATATAGTTTGTGTAGGTGCATATATTAGGGATAACATGGTATTGAGACCTGGCTTCCTACATGGGTTTTAGTACATATTTAAGTATTATAGGATGGCAGGAAAAGAGGTATTTGGGAGCAGAGTTTGGGTTATCACTGACCCCACCAAGGAATCAACACTGACCCCAGCAGTGTTGACTCCTTGGCCACAGCCATGGATGCTGGAATGGGACATTCTAAGCAGGGAACCTTAGGTCACCTTGCCCCAGTACTACTGCATTCAGCACACACAGAGAGGTTTCTTTACCATGGGAGTGAATGGAACCAGACGTCTCCAACCCAAATCCAGAAGTTTTACTCTCTACCCCCCAGTGACGCGACACATGTGTCTGAGTGTTTGTATGGATGTTGATGATGTAAAACAGTGAATCTGAAATACATCATATTTCTTTGGGGACTATTTAACCTCACAATCCCTCCACCATGAATGGGTTTAGTTTTAGGACTCAAATCCTCTCAGAACACTGGTAGAACAACGTCTCAGGCGGCAGGCAGCGCAACCAGAATCATCTGATAAAGAACTTTCTGTGAAGGAGATTTTAGAGGCAGACGTCTGGATCCATTCTAAGACTCTATAACCACTCCCTCCTTCAAAGTTAAATATATGTGCAATATAACCCTAGCTATACTCTAACAATAATTTATTTTCAGTATGTGCAATATACTTATCATAATACTGTGCAATATATATTGATGTGCAATACTTGTTACCTATGTGCAATACATTTTGATTCCAAATACTTCTTCTCTCTTGATAACTGCATTTTTGTAATTTCACAATTTCAATTTTCTGATAAAGGTACTTAGACATAACTGTCTATTCTATTTTACTGTACAGAGTGATTTAATTTTAACTTCAACTATATTCTCCTCTTAATATACATTTTATTATGGGTAAGTTGTACTATATTTATTTTTTTAATGTATTTCTAGTCTGAGTATATTTTATTATATATTCAGGTATTTTATTGTGTATTGTTCTGTCTTGTCTGAGTGTGCAGTCGTGATGTGAACAATTTCCTCCGGGATAAATGAAGTTCTCTGATTCTGATTCTGATTCTGATTCATTCACCTCCACTGTGAACAGCTCTGACTTCATTCTGGAGTTTCTTATCAAACCCACACTGAGCCTTTCTGTTCCTAATTATGCAAGACTTGTTTTTATCAAATTGCACGGAATCTGTTTGGTCAGATTAGTAATTAGTGACAGTAAATGTTCAAAAGTATTTGGAAGGTCTAAATCCCCCCATGTTGGTCTGTGAGTCCATCCGGAACCTTTGAGATCCAGAACTGATCATTTAACATCAGTACTTGACCTCACTAATGCTCTCATACAATCAAACACTCACAGCAATGTTCCAACATCAGTACTTGACCTCACTAATGCTTTCATACAATCAAACGCTCACAACAGTGTTCCAACATCAGTACTTGACCTCACTAATGCTCTAATACAATCAAATCCTCACAACAGTGTTCCAACACCAGTATTTGACTTCACTAATGCTCTCATACAATCAAATCCTCACAGCAATGTTCAAGCATCCTTCCCAAAGTAGAGGCTGTTGCTGCAGTCAAAAGGAGACAAATTCTCCTACAGATAGCTCTGATTTCAGAAGAAAAGCTGGTGTCCACATACTTTTGGACACGTAGAGTATGTGACAGCCTGTCCAACTATATCAACCCAATTAGACCGCTCATGCGTCAGGACGCTAAAAATAAAGCCCAACAGTCCTGGCTTACGTCAATTTGCATGTCCACTAGAACAGCATAAATGATGTGTTAAATTAAATTAAATGACCGGCTGAGCGGAATGTTGCTTTAAACCTGCCTGGTCAGAGGATTTGTATCGGTGTCATCTTTATCATCTCATTGCATTACTGATCAACCCGAACTTTAAAACCACCTTCCTTATGTGTTTGGTCTACCCCGTGCCTGCAAATCAGTTCTAACCCATCGAGGCTTGACCTCCACAACACCTCGGTTCTGCTTTAAACAACTTACACCACAACTACCACTATAAATTTTGCTCATGCGAACTTCAGTGGTGACACTAGCAGTTGGGATTAGAACCCCCAGCCTTCTGATTGCAGCTGCCAACACCCGTTATTTATTATATACGGCAGATTTTCTGTACTGCGGCTGCTGTTATTTGCACAACTATTGTTTATTGCTATCAACATCTATTCTGCATTTTTGCACGCTTAACAACTCCAGTGCTAGAACACATTATGTGTCACAGTACGGTATTTATTCAGTCATTTTTGTCCTCTTGTTTTGTGTTTTTCTTTGTCGGGACGGTGGAGAATCAGCAAACAGACAAAGTCTTCTTCGCTCAAACAAAGATTTATTTCATCTGCGGATGGAAAGAGTCAAATGTCATCCAGGGCAGTCCTGGATTCTGAACTTCTCTCTGAATTCGTCCTTCGCAGAGGACTTCTTATAATTTCAAAATGACCATTATCAAACATGGGCAGAAACCATGGCACCTCCCCTGCGTCCCCATGGTGGCGACCCTGAAGAAGTGCTTTCTGGTCTAAACAAAACACCTAATCTGAACTCTTTAGCTTGAAAACAAAGTGCTTACGCAAAATAACAACCTTGATTTAATCATGTCACTGTGCCCTTCTGCAACCTTAATCATTATCCAGCAGAATCACCCTTAATATGAGTAACTAGAAAGAGTTAACTGAATATACCAATTTCCTCTTACAATATGTGATTACAAAGGAATATATGTATGATTACAAAGAATAAATGTAAATTTCCCTGACATCTTGCACCCCTTCTTCTGCTGTCTTTGCATTCAGTTATGTAATCTTGTGTTTTTCTTTTCTGTTTTTGTGTTGCACCATTGTCCTGCAGGAACGTTGTTTCTGTACACTGTTTCTGTTACATTGTTACAGTAACCACTCAGTTTTACATGGATTCAGCCTAATGTGGCTTTTTCTGAGAACCGAACTGTATTACCGTCACCAGTCCGCAACACAGAGACTTCGTTTGGAACACAGTTGTTTATTTTAGTGTTTTAACGCTTTAGCACACTTATAATGCTAAAGATTAAAATGAAATTAAAGTGTTCATATTTGGGGACATATTTAGGGTTTACACTGTAAAAAAATAAGCATTTTAGGCATTTTTGTTTAACAAAACACAACAACATGCTTTTTCACTATATGTGGGTGGGTGGGCGAAAAGCGGGGGATTACTGTATTTGGCTGAAATGACAATAAACCTACTTGACTTGACCTCTGAAGGTCCTGTATGGCTGGGGGCCCAGTGTGCATGTTCTCCCCACTGGGAGCTCTGGTTTCCTGCCACAGCCTAAAGACCAGCAGGTCAGGTGGCGTGGGATGCCAAATTGCCCCTTTGTGGTACTGGGGGTATATGTGTGTTTGTGTGTGTGTGAGTTTGTCTGTGATATCTCAACCTTTCGCTCTAGGAGTGCTGGGATAGCCCATATCAGTACCGGTCCGATTTGGACCAGAATCGCAGTACCTGATGTCAGAAAAGGCCTGAACAATCATGGGAACACTGAAACAAACTCTGATCAACGCTCCGTTAAGATGGTACAGGATTGGTATTAAGTATTCAAGGTTACGGGATCGGGAGCATGTTGGACGTGACAAAGCGGTATTGTGCTGCCTCTATCCTTTATGTAAGGATATAATGTGCTGTAACTATGCCTTACAGTGAACCCAAGAAATTAAATGGCCTCATGTCACTGCACAGCCTGACGCAGGCACAAAAGGAATTTTAATGCCTGGTGTGTTTGATTTATGACGTCAGCCCTGCATATCTTACTGCATTTGCTTTTGGGGCAGGTGTTATGAGATTCATTTCGCAATATCTGCACCGGTAAAGCTTTGCAATATTTCATCAGGCCAGCGTGGCATGACATGCCGCATGACATGAGGGTGTCGGATGAGTCTGTCTGAGCTCAAAACATCAATAAAGAACTTTGCATTTCTAGCATGACTTGAGAAACCCAGTGAAGCTTCGTGTCAGAATAAAGGCAAAAGGCGGTGCACTAAAGGTTGTTCAAACATTTAAGGTTTGATTCTGGCATGAACTGTTGACAAATCAAACACATTCAGTAGCCCAGCTTAACATTTTCCATAACCTTTGGATCATTCTGGTGGACCATTGGTGTATCTCCTTGATTCCTCTGCTCCATCTTCCTTTTGTCTTGTTTTTTCTCTACATGCTCGTTTCACCTTAATAAAGAAGTTCAGTTCATTTTTACAGCTCACAGTAAGTTATACTGTGTCCTAAACCAATATTATGCCAAGATATGACCATGGGGTTGTTGATTTTAATATTCATGTGTGTTGTCCGGACAAGCCTCTGGTGAAAGGCTTTTTAGATTTAGTGGGCTCATTTGATTAAGTCTGTAGTTGGTCCCACTCAGGAACGTCAGATCTTGTTTTATCCCGTGCTGTATCTGTTCGTAATTTAAAAATCAGTGATGCAGTGTTTTCAGGCCATATGCCCGTCTTATTTGATTTTGTTCCCCTTTGTCAATCTGCTCCTGCTCGGCACCGCTGTGGTTTTAAACCTTCCACTGCTGTTCAGTTCTCCTCTGCTTTTAACTGTGATTGGACCTTACAACCGGCATCTTTCAACACCGAAGAAATATTTGAATTTAATTCGGCCTGCCAAAGTTCTTTGGATTTGGTAGCTCCATTAAAAATTAGGCCCGATCAGAGCCATGGTTAAATGGCATTAGACAGGAGTGCAGGAGAGCTAAATGGAAGTGGAAAAAGGACAGGTTGCAGGGTTCCTTTGAAATGCTAAGAGAAATTTGGTGCTGCTAGATCAACATTTTTCTCTGATCTCACTGTCGCTCACACCCCCACATTCTTTTAAACACCCTTTGTTCTTAATGCTCATGAACCTGTTCCTTTGAAAGCTTCTGTGGAAGCCTGTGAAATTTCTTCACTTCATTTTGTAGAAAGTAGTATGCAGTAGGTCCCTCATTCTACCACCTCGTGTTGATCCATCAATTTTAATACCCTCTTTGGCTATGTTTGACCACTTTGAGCCTGTCTCTCTCCCTTTTGTAGAGCACTTGGTTACTGGTATAAAACCTTTTGATGTTCTCTGTCCTCAACTTTTTAAGGTCCTTCCTATTTTGGGTCCTTCTATTCTCTATATTATCAATAGTAGCTTAACCTCTTGTATGGTGCCCAAAACTTTTAAACATGCAGTTGTACAACCCTGGTGTCATGGTGCAGTGCAGGAGAGGGAAGGACGCCAAAGCTGTGAGGAACAGCGAGTTTTAATGAGAGGTTTCACACAAGCAAAGTTCAGGCCCCACGTTGGGCTGCTGTGGTTTACTCGCCAGGAACAAAAATACAATGAGTTCAGGTTTCACACAAACAGAGGTCAGGCCATACGTAGGGCTGATACAGATTACTCGCCTGGGACAAACGTAAAATCCCCCCACTCAGGCAAACCCAAAACCAAAAGAAACAAAAACAAACCAAACCAAAACACATCAAACTCAACCAGAAACAAAACAAGACAGGACAAAGGCTTGTGCTTCTCCAGAGGCTGGGTTACACACAAAACCAGATCAGATACCAGATTCAGAGACAGACATTCAAGCGGATTCAGAGACACCAGAGTTCAGCAGACAGGGAGGCTGATTCCTGTTTAAGAAGCACGAGCCTAGAGGAACAGGGGAACAAAGAGGGAAACACGGTTAGCATTAAGGCTTTCAAATGAGACAGGACCACGCACACAACACACAAGGTAGACAAATACAGACACAGGGAACTGGGGTCGGACTGGAACTTAAATAACGCAGGGGAAACGAGGGACAGGTGAAAGTAATGATGACAGGGGAGTAGTACAAACGAGACACACAGACTAGAAAGGGAACAAGGGAGGAAAGGGGAAGGGAGGATGAGGGAAATGGGACAACCAGACACAGACACAGACTGGGAGGAACGGAAACAAACCAGACAGGAGACTGAAACTCAATACTCAGGGGAAGACGAGCGTGGAAGACAGGGAGGGGGTGAGGCGGCGAGGCGGCGAGGAGACCATAACACCCTGCTGAAAAAATCGAGTCTAGACACATCTGTTTTGTCAAACATTAGGCCTGTCTTGAAGCTACCTTTTCTGGCTAAACTCCTGAAAAAGATTGTCCATGCCCAAAGGAAGCCTTTTCTGGATGAACCTGGATTTAAAATTCACCATAGCACAGAACCTGCTCTGTTAAGTGTATTTAATGATATTTTTTTAGCGACTGACTCTGGTGACTCTGTTCTACAAATGCTTTTGGTTTTAACAGCTGCTTTTGAAACCATAGACCATGAGATCCTTGTTTCCAGGGCAATGGGTAGGCATTACAGGTTCAGCTCTCCAGTGGTTTAGGTCCTATCTTTCAGAAGCAGTTTCTGTGTTACTATTGATAATTTTACTTCTACCTTCGCTGTACTTCCCTGGGGGGTACCACAAGGCTGCATTCTTGGTCCCCTTTTATTTTCTCTGTTGCCACTTGGAGCTATCTTCCGGAAACATAATATTTCCTTTCATTTTTAAGCAGATGACTGTCAGGTTTACCTACCACTAAAGCACATTGGTGTGTGTTCTGTCCAGCCTCTCCTTACCTGCCTTATTGAACAAGACTGAAGTTATGCTGTTTAGACCCAATGGCGATAGCAGTTACACCTGCATCAAGTTTTCTTCTCTGGCCCTACTTTTGAGAAAGCCATGATTACAATCTTAGGTGTTAGAATGAACCCTACTACCATAACCAGGTAAAAACTATTGTAAAATCCTGCGTTTTCCAGTTGAGATGGCTGTCAAAAGTCAAGCCTGTTCTGTCTAAACGCAACCTCAAAACAGTGATCCGTGCTTTTATAACCACTTGCTTTGATTACTGTAATGCACTTTTTTCAGAGTTAGCCAGGCCTCCATGGCTCACCTACAACTGGTGCAAAATGCCATAGCTGGATTTTTAACTGGTATAAGCAGGCGAGAGTAGATTACCCCATATATATGGCTTCTCTTCACTGGCTTCCAGCTCATTTTAGAATCTGTTTCAAAAATATTTTATTTGTTTTTAAGTCTCTGAATGGCTCTGCCCCATTTTATTTGCTTCTGCACCCTTATATATATACCATCCCATTCTCTCATATCTGCAGACCGAGGCTTTTATCTGTGCCAAAATCATTTAGCAAACTAAGCGGTGATAGGGCTTTTTCAGTCGCAGCTCCACAATTATGGAATGACTTGCCAAGCCATGATAAACAGGCCCCTTCACTCACGGAGTTCAAATGCCGTTTGAAAACACATTTCGACCCAATGTGAGGTGGTGACTCGTGTGGTTTTTGTACCTGTTTAATTATTTCCCAGCTCTTATTTGTATCTGTTTCTTTTATTTCGTTGGCCTGTTTGTCTTTGCGTGTCGGGACGGTGGAGAATCAGCAAACAGACAAAGTCTTCACTCAAAACAAAGATTTATTACATTTGCAAATGGAAAGAGCTATTCGCAACCCAGGGCAGTCCTGAGTCTTGAAGTTCTCTCTGAATTCATCATTCGCAGAGGACTTCTTAAACTTTCAAAATGACCATTATCAAACATGGGCAGAAACCATGGCGCCTCCCCTGCGTCCCCATGGTGACGACCCTTTCTGGTCTAAACAAAACACCTAATCTGAACTCTTTAGCTCGAAAACATATTGTTTACGCAAAATAACAACATTGATTTAATCATGTCACTGTGCCCTTCTGCAACCTTAATCATTATCCAGCAGAATCACCCTTAATATGAGTAACTAGAAAGAGTTAACTGAATATACCGATTTCCTCTTACAATATGTGATTACAAAGGAATGTATGATTGCGAAGAATAAATGCAAATTTCTCTGACAGCGTTTTTGTGTTTGCTTGTATTGTACAGCACTTTGGGCAGCCTTGTTGTTGTTTTAAAGTGCTTTATAAATAAAATGGTATGGTGTGGTAAACCATGTTCAAAAGTCTGATCTACCTTAATGAAGAGCTGGATGGTTATCATTGTTGTCATTGTTTGCTTGTTTGCTTTTCAGGTTGATTAGTGAATTAACTGTATGTTCATCTGACAGTAACATATTTGTTAGTGAGAAAAAGTTGCTTATGCAGGAAGCAGCTCTGAAAAATGAAGTCATGTCTGGATAGAAACACTTTTGGTTCCTCAAAGAGCCTTTAAAAAAATTTGATGTGAGCTTGGAGAACCTTTTTAAAGTTTAATGAAGCACCACAAGTTTCTCCTGGAACCAAAACGTCCACAAGTCTGACCATTTTAATGAAGAAGTACGGTTCATTTTTACAGCTCACAGTAAGTTATACTGTGTCCTAAACTATGTTCACAAGTCTGATCCACCTTAATAAAGAGCTGGATGTGGTTGGCTTTGTGTTTATGATAAAAGATTTGGGTAATTTATGACTACTAGGGTTAGTGATATTAGCCTTGTGGCTCCAGGTCTGAACTGAAAAAGCAGAAATTGTTAAAGTTCCTTTAAAGGTTGACAAGGCACTGGAGGAAAGGAGCAGCACTGATGGACAGTCAGAGGTAACATGTTTTGTTACCTTTGAGCAGATGGGTCTGGTTTAACCAGTCAGAGGGGAAATTTCAGAAGAGTATTGAGTGGAAATATGTGAGCATATCGAGGGAACTTCTGGGTTTGTTGTGTAGCAACATGATTTCTGTTAATCGTCAAATGATCTACCAGACCTTCTTCTGTTACTACTTCTGAAACCCCTCTACAGTTTAGATCCGCAATTTTAGCACACTATGTCTAAACATCTTTAGATGCCATCTATCAGGTGACAGAAAGCTGCATCACTCCAGAGACTCCACACACATTTGTTTTGTTTCCTTTGATAATACTGAGGGTGTTTTTGCTGTAATAAGTCTTTTTATAATCTTTAGTAAAACTTCCCTTAGTTTCATAACTGAACAGAATCAGACCTGCAGGAGGGAGAGAACCACTGACAGGACACAAGATATGAGAGGGGGGACATCTTTTCACTAGATATTTATTACTTGCCTGTTTTATTCAAGGTTCTACTTAGGTCATCAACAAAGAAACAAAGTTTCTGACACATAAACTTAGGTCGCAATTTTAATTTCAAATGTCTTCTGGATGTTTCAATTGCTGACCCCAAGCATAAAGGATGTTAGTAGATTCGAACATGAGGGTTACGCCAGTGTTCTACAGCATCAGCACCTGGGGCCTCCTCTGTTCTGCAGAGTCCGAAAGTCCAGGGGTCGTTACTGCAATGTCTGCATTTTTGTAATCCTGTTTGCTTCTGTGATATTTATAATGCTGAACATGCATTCACTGTGTGGCTCAAGGACGGTCGTCATTGCGAATTTGCTCGTTTCCTTTTCGGGTCGATTAGTGAATGTATTTGTATCTGAAAAAAGCATAAGCACTTTTCTATGGGGTCAATAAAGTTTTCAGATTCTGTTGCTTATGAAGGAGGCAGCTCTCGATAATGAAGTGATACTCTTTTGTTCCTCAAAGAGCCAATCAACAGACGATTCTTCTAAGAACCCTTTCTGGAAATGAGATGTGAGCTTGGTGAACCTTATTAAAGTTTAAAGGCAGATCAAGTTTCTGCTGGAATCAAGCGTTCAACCTAGGAAGTGCTGTGTCGTAAACTACGTCCACAAGTCTGATCCAAATTAATGAAGAAGTTTAGTTCATTTTCACAGCTCACAGTAAGTCATACTGAGTCCTAAACCACGCCCACAAGTCTGATCCACCTTAATGAAGAGCTGATTGTAGTTTGTGGGTCCAGAGAAGTTTGGATTTTTGTTTACAGTAAAGGTTTTGGGTTATGATTGACTAGTGTTAGTGATGTTAGAATTGTAATTCCAGTTCTAAACTAAACTAAGCATTTTTGTAACAGTTTCATTAAAGGTTAAAATCGGTGGCACTTTTCAGAAAACTCTAACTAAAACTGCCAATTATCACAACAACTCAACATTTAAGTTGCACTCTGGTCATGAAATAGTGTTTTGCAACTACACTATCGATCAAAGATTTAGAACACAAGCTTTTTTTATTGACATTCAAACAGTTCAAGTCCAATGAATGTCATGAAATGGTACAAAGGACAGTGCTGAACTGCGAGAGGTTTAAAAATGGGTACCCAGAAGTGGGAAATAATTCTGGAGCTCCATGCAGTTCCTCTGGAATGTGCCTAGTTGGTCGGGTTCGTTCTACAGCAAGATGCTGACCCAAAACATAAGTGCAAGCTCTGCCAGAACTACCTTAGAAAAAAGAACAAGATGGTATGCTAGAACACATGGAGTGGCCAGAAGTCTCCAGACTTAAACCAGAGAAAAGGGAACAGAGAGAGAACCTTCTAGAGTCTTTTAGGAATCAAACACACCTACAGCACACCAGACAGATGTGTGATGCTCGTCCACATTTGTCTGAACAGTGAACTCTGGCCTTTAGATATATATTACCTAACTGTAGTCCACGCTGTTCACTGAAAATGACCCAAAACTAACAGTTTACACACAGCAATCAAATATTATGAAAGTGTGTGTGTTAAACAGTGAATGGGAGGGTATTAGGGAACAACCCAGGATCAGGTTAAAGTGGGCTTATGCAATGGACACAACCACTGAAAACAGAATCAGAATAAAAAAATCTTGAACCCAGAGGAAACTGCTTATGTTACGACTGCAGAGAAATGGAGAGACAAGAACCATTTAAAATACAGTGTAAAGTCTAAATAAAACTCTCCAGAAAATACTCGGTACTGTATAAGTTATGCTATATACACAAAATGCTATGGTCAGTAAGAGAGGAGGCTATAAATATTATACATAATTAAAATTACCACTGAAGTTTACTAATTAACACAAATAGTGCTTAAATAACTGGACCTTAGTCTTAAATGGACTGAGCCAGTTTACAAGCCACGCAGGGCATACTGGTTTGGGTTAGCTGATTACAAGACTTTGTGGGTGAAGGGCAGGTCAAAAATGACAAAGCAGCATTCTAACTATAGATGAATGTTGTGGCTTGTGTCATGTCACTGATTAACAAATATTTTGTGGGTCGTTGTGGGTTGGCTCTTATAACAGATCATAAAAAAACCCTGACATGCTTGACTACTTACCATTATACTAAAAAAGACACTAGAGGGAACCAGCGAACGGTTCCTTATTAATGGGGCTAAACAGCTAAAAATGTTAATAACACGTTTTTTCTGGTCTTTCAAACCGGAATTTTCCTTGTTGCTAAAGAGCAATAAGTAACAAATAAAAATGTACAGAATATCCCCCTTCTGCAGCATAAAGGGTTTTTGGAGGGAGAACAATAGTTGACAGCTCAGTGTCTCCTTTTATGCTCAGTGACATCATGAATTAACAAAAATGTGTACAATTTTACAAATTACAGTTCCACATGAGCTTGTTCACTAGGGAGCACCTCACTAGGGAACCGTAGTGTCCGCTGTCCTGGGGGTGCTTATTGGGCTTTCTTCAACAGAGCTCTTTTGGAGAACAGAATTAGAATGGAGTGAAGTTTCGTCACACAAGTGTTCTGGTGCCTCTCTTGGTTCCTCATGGCCTATCTGGTATGGGAATGGTGCTTTGGACTGTAACATACTGCAGCAGATAGTGACTGAGAAGGTTATCGGTGCTCCTCTACCTTCCCTGAAAGACATTTATCAAAACTGCTGGTGAAAAACTGTTCACACCCATTGTATAGACTTTCTTCTTTCTCCTACCATGTGGTATCAAAGCTTACACTCTGGTTCTGCAACAGTTTCATACTAGTATCTAGCCCAAGTACATTCCAGTGAACTACTCCACCTTTTACCACGAAAACCTCTCATATTACACTCTGGAGCTTTACCAGCAACTATACTTTACTATCTGTTTACTTTCACAAATGTCCTGTTATTTGATTTGACAAGTTTTAATTTACATTCACTCAGTGTGGCTCAACACTACATTACGTCCCATTCACACTGTAGTGTTACATTACATTACTGTACATTGTGTTTTGTCTGTTTCTTTTATTGTTTGTATTGTTTATCATAACTTGCATTTAGTTGAATGTTGCTGTGTGTTGCATCATAGTCCATGGAGGAACGTCACATCACACTATATTGCTGATGACAATAAAGTAACCTTGAGCCTTAAACCTTGAACCTAAAGTATTGATAACTAAGTGAAAACTTGACCTCAGAATGAAAATCACACCTGATAATGTGTGTATCGTCGCATCCTCAGCAGTGAGTGAGATTAAGGCTCCTGCAGGTGTTATGAACTTTTGTGTATTAACAACCATTGTACTGTGTGCAGGCCAGCAATTACAGTTTAGAGATAATTCTGGTGTTCTGTATTGTTGGGGTTGGGCTTTGAAGCATCTTTGCCTAACGACTAAAATGACACATTTGTCTACACAGGGCTTGGAACCTGCATATTTAACGTTATGCAAATGAGTTTAAACTGGAATGAAAAGCCCCTTTCAAGGCTCTAAATGTCATCCTTTCATTGCCTTCAATAAACTAAAAATATATAAAAATACATAAATGACATAAATAAATGATCGAACCCCCTGCAGAGTCAATTTCTAAGACCAGATCGAGATTCACTTTACACACCTGATCAAGTTATTATTGATTAGTTGTACTGATTATTTGTATTAGGTGGAGCTGACTAGGGCAAACTCTGCAGGAAGCTTTTCGAAACTTGGAGCCACAAATCATTTCTTTATATTTTGCTTTGAATCTCCTTGTTTGTGTAAAAATATTATTTTTCTGTCAGGCTGTCTGATCTTTTTCATACTGAGGAGGTTAAATGAAAGAAAGGCTGCAAAGTGTCTAAAGATACAAGGAGCCTAGATAAAGGAGTTCCTACCATTCAGCATTCAGCACCACCATCTACACTGGTTCAGGACTTCAGTTATATTTACGCTCCTATTCAGACATATTCATGTTCAGTTATTCTGGTTTGAATACTACTGTTCTAGTGGTCATAAGTGGTGCTGTTATGGCAGCAGGTGAGCTGATACAGCATGTTAGGACTAACTCTATGAATTATCTAACACTGAAAAAATTTAAATAAATAAAGGTTCATCATAGGGTCCACAAAGTCTTCCAGAACTACTGACATACAATTCCGGTAAGGATGGAAACCATAGGGAATTTTCACAGGAAGATGCGCCATCTAGTGACTGCAGAACAGAACTACAGTGAGATTGCTCATTTATATATATTCATATACATCTGTCCAATAAAAGCAGTCTCCCTTACAAGATGCGAGAATCTGTAACAGTGCATGTCTAAGTCTGACTCCTATTAACTGGTTGTTTGATGAGTCAAATTCCAGAATGTTATTTAAATGCACTTGTTACTGTTTCAGCACTTAACACAATTCAGCACAATAGCCCCTTAAATATCTAACACTGGTCTGGAGATCCACATTATAATTATAATTATTTTAGGAGGCTTTAGTAGTAGTATGTCAGTAGCGCTGGATAAATAATTTTCTGTTTAATAAAGGAACTAAATGGTGAACATATAGTAAATTAATCTGTTAGTAAAGAATAATGAGTGTATTTTATATAAATATTGAGGAGGAACATGCAAAAGTGTAAAATCCCATTTGTTTGGCAGCGTGTACAGTTAATAAGGTCACAAGCAACAATGCCGTGATTTAAAGGCTCATTTCATTAGGTATGTGGTGTGTTAATTTGATTAGTGTGTGCTGCCCCCTGCTGGAGAAGAGGGACTACAACACCTATTTTAAGCTGTAAAGATGCGAACATTTGGGACAGGCACGTTAGTTGTGTTCAGCTATTAGCTTCTTCAGCATGAACAGCTTGTATAATTACCATACAACAGGATACGATCTCCTTTCTACTGGTCTATGCTCTTATGCAATCAAATGCTCAAAGCAATGTTCCAACATCAGTACCTGACCTCACTAATGCTCTCATACAATCAAATCCTCACATCAGTGTTCCAGCATCAGTGCCTGACCTCACTAATGCTCTCATACAATCAAATCCTCACAACAATTGTCCAGCATCAGTACCTGACCTCACTAATGCTCTAATACAATCAAATCCTCACAGCAATGTTCCAACATCAGTACCTGACCTCACTAATGCTCTCATACAATTAAATCCCCACAGCAATGTTCCAACATCAG
The DNA here is from genome assembly GCA_037974485.1 of Hemigrammopetersius urotaenia. Lineage (NCBI taxonomy): Eukaryota > Metazoa > Chordata > Actinopteri > Characiformes > Alestidae > Hemigrammopetersius > Hemigrammopetersius urotaenia. The sequence continues at coordinate 14,475 of JBBPDC010189412.1, forward strand.
TACCTGACCTCACTAATGCTCTCATACAATCAAATCCCCACAGCAAGATTCCAGCATCAGTATCTGACCTCACTAACACTCCCATACAATCAAATCTTCACAGCAATGTTCCAGCATCCTTCCCAGAGGAGTTGAAGCTGTTATTGCAGTGAAGGGGGACAACACTGTGATATTCACAACTTTTGGCCACTCTCGTTCTACAGGCCTTCTCAGCCTTTCAGCTAAATAAACAGAGCTGTGATTGACAGTGAGCTCCACCTAATGAGGAGATTTAGGTAAAAAAAAAAACACTTCCTCTGGTTTATTCTACTGACAGCAGGTTCAGACCCGCCTTCCGTTTAGGGATTAAGGCTTCAGGTGAGGTTTCTATTCACCTTCTAATAGGTGGTGCTTTTACAAACAGCTTCCGGCAGTTGGAGGTCGCACCCTGCTTCTGCACCAAATATTTTATCCCCTGCTTAACATACGCTACTGTACATCTTCATTCACTCCTCGTTTCTTCATATTTTGCTTCCAGAGATCCAGACTTTCTTGTATGTTAATGTGGTCTTGAGGAACAGTTCTCCAGGCTTCCTGAAGGACTTTCAGAGCCTCTCATTTCCAGTCCAGTCCCTG
>JBBPDC010189421.1:0-15089 GCA_037974485.1 Hemigrammopetersius urotaenia
CGTAACACTTCTGCTGCCTTACACATACATGAAAATATAAGCGAGTGTGTGTGTTTACTGGTTAATACACTGCTGTTTACTTAAAATAAACGAAAACAAACCAAGCCTCATTCTTTAGAACTTTTTGTTGCTTAGCTTTGCTGTATCGTGAACCGTACCGAACTGTGACCCCAAAACCGAGGTACGTACCGAACCGCGACATCTGTGTAGCGTTACACCCCTACCGTTACATCAGACAGTTTTAATAACATTGCCTAATGCTTTGAGAGGGTTTTGACAAAAACATTTCAAAAATCCATTCATGGTGGAGGGTTACATGCAGGGCATTATGATGCAAAAGAACAGTTACTTTTTCACTTTTCCCACTCTTTCACCATCATCATCGTTCCATACAGACACTATAGGTTCACTGGTGGGTTTGGACAGTAATGAAAATGTGTTTATAGATGCTGTGACGTCTGGTTCTGTTCACCACCACTGTGAAGGGGCTCTACAGTGAAACATTTTGAATAACTTTTTTTTTTTCAGCCACAAACACTGAATTGTGCAGGAATGCTGAAATAAATTGGTGGAATTCAGGCTGGGTGAGTTTGTTTCATTAGGGAGACGACCAAACTCCCGAACTGTGTACCCCTGCCTTAATTCATGTTAAAAATGTTAAAGGTGTTTGATCCCAATATATTGGTTATTGATTAATCTCATCTGCATTATAGATTAGTCTCATGTGTGACTAGCCCACAATAATGATCTAATTTTGGAAAGTATATTCAGTTTCTCAGTTGGCATCAGAAGAGGCTTATGCTTTTATTCTTTTACTTTTTATTCTTTTTAGATTTAAACAGATAAACTTATATGGAAAATAACGAACAGGGGTTTAAAGGAACGACCTACAGTTCCACAGTTTTAGACATATATTCTAAAGTTAGAATATTTCTACATATTTTTTATTATTAAAAATGCTAGTTATTCTGTATTTTTGTTTCTCAGCCTCATAACCCCACCTCCAAAAAATCCTACCTGGGACAAAATAAATGAGGAACATCTACAAAATAAGTGCACAGTCAAAGGCACTACATCCAGAACCTTCTGTTTAGAGTGTAATAATCCAAACATACATTCAAAATGAGCCAGTATTTTTAACGAAATGGCGAAATGTCTCAACATTTGATGTCTGTTATGAATAGAATATGGGTTTATAATGGTTGTGTCCATTCATTTTCTGCACAATTGCTTAATCCTTATTAAGGTCACAGGTACCCAGAGACTTCCAGGGTCTATGGGCGCTAGACAGCCCACCGCAGGACACAGAGAGTCCATTTAGAATCCCCAGTTCACCTCACATGCATGTGTTTGGACTGTGGGAAAGAAAAGAAACCTCGGAAGAGACCCACTCCGCCAAGAGAAGAATATGCACACTCCGCACAGACAAGGCCAGAACCGGGATTCGACCCCCTCAACCATGGAGGTGTGAGGTAACAGTGCTGCCACTGCACCACCGTGGTGATATGAAGCAGTGTGAATGTAAAATTCAGCTTGTTTTTGGTCCCGGTTGGTTCTAGGGGACGTTGTGAGGGGTTTAAGTGCCGTGCACTACTTAGGCTGTCTAGTTAGGGCTCGAGCGTGCATATTTGAGCGCGCTTGTCCGGCTCGCGTGTCCCTGAGGCTGAGGCTAAATATGGACCCAACCTGCAAGAGTCTCCGGCACGCAGGCCGCGGTGTCAAACCGGTCGTTCAGCCAAACACTGTTCCACACACCCCACCGAGCCCTCTAGGACTCCCACATGAGCCTCGCACCGACCACAGCCCCGACCCCTCGGTCCCCCTCCGAAGTGGGGGTCGTACAGCAGGTAAGACCCTGCAGAAACGTCTCGGTCCAGAACACGACACAGTGCTCCAGCACCAGAACTCAATAACAGTGCTGTTCGTCTCACAGGCGCGGTCTCCTGAGGACCAGGACCCGGGCAGCTCAGGTGGGTCAGCACTAGCATAACCATCAGAACCCAAGTTTGACATTAGACCCTCACCTCCAAGACCACCAGTGCTGCTTTCCATACACTTAAACCCCTGTGTCCCATTTCCTGTGTAGGTAGTGTTACGTTTGCGTTAACTAATGGAACTAACAAGTCAATGGAAGTGTTAGTGTTCCTGTCTGTCTTTCTGTTTATTGGTATGTCTTTCTATCTGTCTGTCTGTCTGTCTGTCTGTCTGTCTGTCTGTCTGTCTATCTGTCTATTTACCTTTGGAATCATATGTCCACCAGTTAGTGTTGTCCAGTGTTGTGCGTCTCCTCTCAGATAGTCTGTCTATAGATAAGACAGTGTGGTTCCGTGTCAGAAATCACATGATCGAGTCTCTGCTGACTCAGAAATCCTCCGTTTCTCCCCCCGATAAGCGCCGGACCCGGCAGTCGAGGCCTACCTGAACTTCATGAAGAAGCACCGCTGCTATGATGCCATTCCCACCAGCTGCAAACTGGTGATCTTCGACACCACCCTGCAGGTGCGCCTCCTCTGGATCAGAACTGTTCTTCCGTCCATTAAAGATGGTGCTCTGCAGTCTGGATGTTTTGTAACGTCTATGGGTGCCTGTGACGTCTGTCTGTCTGTCTGTCCACATAGCTAACTGTCTATCTATCTATCTATACTTCTATCCATCCATCCATCCATCTATTCATCTGTCTGTTTATCTATCTATCTGATCTATCTAACCATCTGTCTACTGTCGCGGCAATTCTCAGTGGAATCTACACCAAAGTATAAAAAATAACAGTTAATGAAAATAAAGAGAATGTAGGAAGTCCACTCATCCTGAGGTCCCTTATATAGTGCAGGAGGCTGATTCCAGCACATTCTGCCCTTCGAGCTCTGTGTTATTTATTTTTCAGTCCACAAATAGCAGACGATTGACTGCACACACAGTGTCCCCAAGAGAGGATGACTGACGTAAAGAAAAGGGATAAACATATGATCTGAGACCAGTACAATTTGGCTCACAGTCATCACATACAGCATATAGTCAGTGTAAGTTCGTCAGAGGTTCAGTACATTTCCAGCACACTCCCCGTCTATCCACACGTCTCTGTGTCTGTCTGTCTATCATTTCTCTTTCTTCAGGTTAAGAAAGCCTTCTTTGCTCTGGTGGCGAACGGTTTGCGCGCAGCGCCGCTGTGGAACAGTAACCTCCAGAGATTCGTGGGTGAGACTGAGGTCGCCTTCTCCTACTTTTTCTGATCTTAGCTTAGTGTTCTGTGTGCGATCACTCTCTCATCCACTCCTCCACCCCAACTGCCCAGGAATGCTGACCATCACCGACTTCATCAACATTCTTCACTGCTACTACAAGTCTCCAATGGTCAGTAGAGGGTGGGCAGTGAGTGTGTCGAGCTTCTCGCTGTGGTGTTCCTCCATTTCCGTAACGGCGAGTGTTTCTTTCCTCCCTTCGAAGGTGCAGATCTACGAGTTGGAGGAGCACAAGATCGACACATGGAGAGGTGATTCCTTTCAAAGTAAATGAGCTGCATGATGTGGATCGACTGCGAGAATGTTCTCCAGTCCTGCATGGAGTGAACGGGTGGAAAATTGTGGCGTTCCTCTCACCCTGAGTGCAGTGGGTCGTCTGAAGCATGTCTGGAGCTTCGAGGCTATTGGTGTACAAAAGTTTGAGCACTTCTGATCGAACTACTTATTTTAAAAAATGAAAATAAGGACCCTCTGATCAGTGCACCAATATTATAAAGCAGTTTTTCTAACTACTGCTCTCTTACAGTAACCCTGTTAAGCTCCAGTACATCCTTATATGCTCTAATCAGCTCTAAACAATAACTTTTATTAAAAAGTTTGTAAAACAAAAGTGTACTATGAAGTATAAAAAATTTAAGTGTAAATTTGTTACTTATTTTATACAATTTTATAAAAACGAAGCAATTTTTGGTCACAACTCTTCGCATTTAAGGGTCACGTTTAAGATGATCGATCAGTTATTCCTCGATGAAATCATGCAAATCATATTTACCTTTAATACAAGAGAAGACTAAAGCATTAATGTTTAATACACTTGGGAGGAAAGAAGAATCTTGGGCACTTTTTTGACAGCATTTGGGGGAGCCCCTGATGGACTGGGGGTCCTAAGTGACGCTCCCTTATGCAGCTAGATAAGATGTTGGTTCGGGGGTCCCAGCTCCAGGCCTGGAGGTCTTCAGTCGGGCACAGTTTGATGAAAAATCCTCAGACTGTGCTGGACCCCGAGCTCCCAGGAGTGATGTGTGTAATACACTGTTATACAGCATTGCTACCTGAGAACACTCACTTCTCCCTCATCTGCTTTCTCTTCGTTTCTGTCCAGATGTTTTCCTGCAGTACCGCGACCGAAGCCTCATTAGCATCTCGCCTGACGCGAGGTAACAGTGGATCATGCTCCAGAATGCGTTAAAGTCGAGGAAAATGAATTTGTCCGTTATTTATTTAGATTTTTTAATCTCTGTAAAATGTTTTTGGCTCCTTTCTGCCCGCAGCCTTTTTGATGCTGTCTACTCTTTACTGAAGCACAAGATCCACCGGCTGCCAGTCATCGACCCCGAGTCTGGAAACGTCCTTCACATTTTGACTCATAAGAGAATCCTCAAGTTCCTCTACATATTTGTGAGTAGGAGGGACTCCGAGCTGCACGTTCCGCTCAAACTCTAAGCGTTAAAATCAGCCACAGGATGTTTGTATTGATCCTGGTCTGGTCTGTCTGGGTCCAGGGGGCCTCGATCCCGAAGCCCCGCTTCCTACAGAGGAAAGTAACGGAGACAGGAGTGGGGACATTCCGAGACATCGCCACAGTCCAGCAGAACGCCACCGTCTACGACGCGCTGTCCATATTTGTGGAGAGACGGGTGTCCGCGCTGCCAGTGGTTGACGAGCAGGGTAAGACAAATGCACTGGCCTCGTCTGAGATTAACCGAAGCAGCGTTGACGCGCTTCGATTCTCAGGCTTCACAGCCACTTTACTGTCAAAAGTAAGAGTGGATTGTGTTCGCAAGCAAACAGCACCATTTCTTTTGGTTGTATGTTGTAAGCAAATTTAATAAAAGGGATTTGCTTATCACTGGTCGGGTCTTTCGACCTTATCTAGAAATGAGATTGGGACCTTTGAATATGAAGTTATGAAGAGAATCCCTGTTCTGGTGTGCAAATAGTTATTTCAGTCACATTTCTGTAGTTTTTAAATAACCAAATACTTTCCTCAACACCTGTAATTTGCAGACACTATTTGCTATTAGATCCGTCGTATTATCATTTAAAATGATCCAGGCGTGGTTCCCAGATAGGGATTAAGCCTAGTCTTGGAGGTTTTCCATTGATAGGGAAATGTAGTCCAGGTCTAGTCTTAGTCCCTGTTTGGGAAACTGCCCATAATCTTATATAATGTGTTTGGTTTTTATTATTTTAAATGAAAACAACAGGGCAGATGAAAGTGTCCTAGCCACTTTTAGTTCGATTCATTCCCTTTTGTGCTGCAACAAAGAGGTCTTGTCTCCCACAAAGAGGGTCCCATTGTTGCGGAGGCTCATTTGTGTCGTTGACTCTTTTGCAGGGAAGGTGGTTGCTCTTTACTCAAGATTTGACGTGATCGTAAGTAAAGAAAGACGTCCTCTACATTAATGACGGGGAGGGAAATGTCACATTATCATATTACACTGCTGCTGGTCAATGCTGCACATCTCCACACAGTACAGCTGCAAATAGGGCTGCATGAATTTGACAAAAGCTTCCCTTTGTGTTGCATTTCCCTTGTATTGCAGGCTGCATGAATGCCTTTGATTTCACACAACACTGGCAGATCTGTCAGGAGCAACATCTTGAGATTGGTTTGTGTGCTCACAAAGAACATCTGCGACTCTCTGAGCGCTCCTAGGTTGGGGAAGCGGTTCTTAGGTTGGGGAAACCACAAGGGGGCACTAGAGGGGCAGCAGGAAAGGTTCAGACATTTATTAGCTCTACAGGGTCTGGGTGGGGGTTAGGGGCACTGCTGACTCAGATGATAATGCAAGACAATATGAGCGCCCACTTTAGTTCATGGTCTTCAGACCAGCACCTGGTTCAGGTCTTCAGTAATCAAGCTGTTGGTTTTCCCAGAATCTGGCGGCGCAGAAAAGCTACAACAACTTGAGCATGACCATGCAGGAGGCCTTGAGGAGACGCCAGTGTTTCGTTGAGGGGGTCATCAAGTGTTACCCGGATGAGACTTTGGAGACCATTATTGACAGAATTGTTGATGCAGAGGTAAACGAACCCCATTCCAGTCGTTGTCTTCGGGTTTTTTGGGTTCTTTTAGTACAATTACAGACTGCCCTTCCTCACTTGTCAGTTTTGGAGCACAATAAAGCAGATATTATTTGGGGGGTGGACCAATGACTGTATCAGAAGTTTTAGGATGCCTGCTGTGTTTCACCATCTGACGTCTCCAGCGAAGTGAAGCTCTAATCATTGATGAAGAACTAGAGGATGTGTGTCTGACCCTGTGCATAAACAGGCTACAGTCTATCTGTACATCAGCAAGGTGGAGCTACTAGCAAAGGGGTTTCCAATAAAGTGGTCACGAGTGTAACGCTCCTTACTCTCACTCAGGTCCACAGGCTGGTCTTGGTGGACCGGGACAATGTAGTGTGTGGAATCATCTCCCTGTCGGACCTGTTGCAGGCCATAGTTCTTTCTCCTGCAGGCGTAGATGGTCTGCTCCCCTAACCTGATGGGGACATGCCCAGTCTTCATCCTTCTCACAGTTACGCTTCATCACGCATGCAGGTAGGAAACAAAATACTAGGACTATAACTAACGGATCTATTAATCTGTCGTCTGTTGTTCTGTTGTATCCTAAACCTTAAGGCTTCTGTAGTTCCCTCTTACTTTGCTCTTGGTATAGAACCCCCATAATTCATAGGTGTGACGACCATTTTTTTAGTAGATAATATGGTCATATTGTAGCATATGCTTCCTGTAGCCTATTGCAGATTGTCAGAATGAAATGTAATTACCATGTATGTCCATATGTATCCGTATATGTATTACTCTGTAATTGGTTTTAAAGGGGTGTACCTAACTGAAGCTTGGATTTAATACTTAAAACCCAGAAATACATCATAAATTCAGAAATCCCCCAAAGCGGTTAATTTGCGAATGCACCCCCCGTATACAGGCTACCCATTCTCAGATTTCTGGATGTAGTTTTACAAATCTAGCTCCCTTCTGCGTTAGTAGACAAAAATCAACCCCCTACTGATGGTGCATCTTAAAGGTGGGAGGAATGTTATTGAGAACACTTAATGAGCTATAAAACCGAACAAAACAAGATCCTGTTGGCTTAAAGGAGAAGTTCAGTGTGAACTGGACCCGGGGTTTATTAAAACATGTGAGTTAGGGCTGCACGATATTAGGAAAACATGCGATATGCGATAATGTTGAGTGTTGCCATGGCGATATCACATGCGATAAGTAAAAATCTATAAGTCTATGCAGAAAAAAATGAAATTTTTTAAAAAAATAATTTACTTAAACAGAGCATTTAATGCCCCCCATAAAACATTTGAACATTGTTGATAAAAAATATTTTTAAAATAATTTTAAATCTTAAATAAATGTAAACATAATTTAAAATTATAGTAAGTTCTTAACCAGACAACAATCTATAACAGTAGCACAGAAGAAAACTGCCCAGTGATGTTTCTGCCCTCTTCTCTGTGGCTCTGGGTGAAGAGTTTTGGAGAAACACCATTTTACTGCAGTTCAGTCAGTCTTCGGCGATATGGATATTGCGCATGTTGATATCGCGATGATGGTAAATTTGCGATATATTGCGCAGCCCTTATAATGAGTATGAACTTTTGTTGAGTAGCCCGCCTTCATTCGCCCCCTGCATTCCGAAACACAGAGCACTTTTAGCCGATGCTAACCTCAATGCTCTACTAGGCTGATAATGCTAGTGCTTGGGGCATCACTTAGCCAGGGCAGATAAATCGCTATTTTTACACCAGTAACAGGCTCAAAGTATCTCCACACTTCACTTCTAGAATTCTAAGGTCCCTGACATTTAAAACGAGACATTGACAACTTTAAAACTGCACAGTTAGTTTATTAAAAAGACAGTTTATACAGACAGTACCTTCAGGGACTTTTCCAGTCGCCGCCATCTTGAAATTAAGGCACGATAAGTCGATTGACGAGCACGAACGAAACTACAGCTGATTAGTCACGTGAGTACTCCCATTAGTTGGTGCAACAGGAGTTGACAAATCCATGCATTTCCCCGAAATTCATTTTGCACTATCCTATCTGTTCGTTCATGCTGATCAGACGACTTATCATGTAAAAGCTACATCAAACTACATCAGTGTTATATTCCAGTCAGTGTGAAATTAATGTGGATTTGCTTCACTGTTTCTTTAAATACCACCCGATTGTTTGGAACAAAAACCCGTGGTCTCACCAGCCATTTGCAGATAAGCCTGGACAGCCCTGCTATAAATACTGGACGTTTTTTAAACAGACAGTGTGAAACGCTCTGCCTGCATGACCACCAAGCAATCTGAACCCCCGTAATCCTTTCAAACAAAACCGAAATATGATGCACAGCTGCTGGCTTTCGCTGAAGCTCCTGGAACAGCACCGTCCTTTTCCTTTTGTCACGGCCATTGAGCGCTTTAGCAGTGAGACTGGGTGCCTGTGACTGGACAAAAGGCCGCCAGTACTGTCCACACATTGTCCTCATGACTGGTTAGACCAGGCGCAAAGGAGTGAAGGCTCACGCAGGAGGGGTATCTCTAAAATTCAGACCGATGTTTTCTTTGCCAATATTCAGTGATCTGTCTTTCTTTCCTCCCCAGACAAAAGAGGTCACACTCGAGAGTAAGGGATGGGATGCTGCATAAAGAGCCGTCTTTATGACTGTAAATAACCTTTTGTATGTTTTTATATAGCTTTACCATTGGCATGTTTGGTTATGTGGGGTTTTTTTTTTTTTTGGAAAGTAAAAGAATAAAATAATGTACGAGTCTTTTTTATGTGTGTGTGTGCTGAAGGGGCCGAAGAGCAGAGGGTCTCAGTTGCACCTCTTGCTCAGCCACTTGTTGAAGCCGTGTTTTATTCTATTTGGGCAATAAACGCCTCTTCATGCTCAGATTAGTCTGTTTATTCGCCATTCAACTGTGAATATGAGCTGTTTCTATCTCCATGCAGCATCTGATCATTTATTTATTGGGGAAGATGGTCCGATTTTACAGGTCAGTGAGTGGCAAAAGTATGTAATCCTTTGATGTCAGTATCTGGGGGGACCAGATACCAAACGTTGGTATTCCCGTAAACTCCTGACAGCAACTGCTCAGTCTGGTTAAGGTCAAGACTTTGAAACGTACTTTATTCTTTACTCATTATTTGGAAGAAGGACTTGGCCCACTTTCTGTTATTATTTACACACAGATGTTCTGATGTCTTATGCAGTTCAGACTTAATGCAATTCAGAATTCATTGTTCCATCAATTATGGCAAACTGTCCTGGCCCTGATGCAGCAAACCATGACACTACCACCACCATGTTTCACAGATCTGATCATCTTTTTACCTTTTTACAAACATTACGCTTCTCATTTAAACCAAAAAGTTCTTCTTTGGTCTCATCCTGACACCGTGGCAGCCGTGGCTTTCTCTTCATAACTCTGCCATTGTCTCAGTGTTCTCACGAGGATGGATTTGTGAACATTTAACCAATGAGACAGAGGCCTCTAGGTGCTTGGAAGTTCCTCTGTGACCGCTCTCTAAAAGTGATATTTATTAGTCGATCACTAAGTAGCAGTGGTCTTGAATTCCCTCCATTGGTACGCAGCCTGCCTGACTGTGGATTGATGGAGTCGAAGCAGCTCTATAGAGATGGTTTTATACCTTTTTTGTAACCTTTCCAGCCTGAGGTCCTAAGAAATCTTTTTTTTTTTTTCATGCCACGATACACTTCCACAAACCTGTTGTGAAGATCTGACTTTGACAGCTCCCGGTTCTTTAAATAAAGGATCGTCATCCTATTGATCGAAGACTCCTAACTATAATTCCATCTTCAAATTAACTGCTGATCCTGGGGTTTCACTCACAAATCAGTAATAATGGAGCTTAAAGGTTTCTGCTTCTGCAGCACACCCCAGTTCACAGAGGCAGATGTGGAAAGGGGTGAAAACCTTTAAGCTCCTCAGAGTCTACACCAGAGAGGACCTCACCTGGTCTCACAACTACCTCCAAATCACAAGGAGAGCCCAACAAAGGCTGTATTTCCTGAGGAGGCTGAGGAGACTTGGGATGTCGACCAAAACCCTCAGCAGCATTTACAGGTGAATAGTGGAGTCTGTCATCACCAATGTGTGGCTCTCCAATGTGTGATAAAAAACTACACAATCCATCTCTGGAGCAGCCCATCACTCACAGACAGGGTCATCAGGAGGGTCTGCCACGTCATCAGAGACAACACAGTCTGTTCACACTCCTGCCATCAGGAAGGCACTACAGGAGTGTGAAATCCTGTACATCCAGCTTCTACCTGCCGGCCATTGGGCTCCTGAACAATAACCCAACCCTCTACCTCTAGGCCTGGACTTTAATTTGTGCACAACGCACTCTTTTTTTAAATTATATATTATTTATTATTTGTTATTTAGTCGTACTGTTCTTACTGAATTTCATGATCGTAGTGTGACGGCTGTTTTACTATGTTCATGACAATAAAGCTTCTGAATCTGAATGGTTCATTTTCCTTTATAAATGAATGACCAAGTATAAAGCTTTGGTCTCATTTGTTTAATTGGGTTCTCTTTATACGATTGTAGGCCTTGATGTTGTTTTAGGACATATTTAGGCAGAAAGGAAACCAGTGGATGACCAATAGGCAGCGTTTACTCATCATGGGCGAGTCTCTCTCTCTCTCTGTCTGTCTCCCTCTCTCTCATATATATATATATATATCTCATGGGATTCTTTCTCCCCTTTACATTGCCACTGTTCTCAAAGGCTTGCAGTTCTAGATACATTGTATACTTTTTGTTTGTGGTCCCAGGCTCCATAGACTAAATGTATTTTGGCCAGTATTTGAGTTGGCCAGGCAAAATTATCCATCTGGAAAAGCTTCCAGTGTTGTTTCTTTGGTTCACTTTTTTCTATTTCTTTACCTCCTTCCCCAGATAAAGTGTTTCCTAAATTCTCTCGCTCTTAGTGTCTTAGTATCTCTCCTAGTCACAGCGCACTTCACTACACGGGGTATTGGATTTGTGACGATGCAGCGGTTTCTCGTTTATATATTTATAGCAGAAACAAGACGTAACTGCAATACTGACATATGTTAATGTTTTATTTTATGTTTCATATGATAATCATCATTTAACATTGTAACAGTACATTAGAAATACTTGTGGGGCAATGCAAAGCTTACATAATAATAATAATAATAATAATAACAATAATAATGATGATAATAATACAAGTATTATTATTATTATTATTATTATTGCTATTAAAGGGGTGAATTAATAAACCATTAAAGTAACTGGTAAATATATTGGTTAAAAAAGTAAAAGATCAAAATAACAAAATATAACAATGTATATATGTGTGTGTGCTTGTTAAAATATATAGCTGCTGGGTTCTTCTTTGGTTCCTAAAAAATATATTTTTACATTTATTTATTTATTTATTCATTTATGTAGTCTGTTTATTACGCCTGTGACGTAAGTGACGCGCGCCCACTCCTCCCTCACTTTCAGCTGCAGCACAACAACGGAACGAGAAGAAACAAACACACACAGACACACAGAGAGTCACAGAAACACGGCGTCAACCCCTGCCCCGTGTCTATCGTGTCCTCAGAGCCGAGCAGAGTCATGACGAGCGGGGAGCAGCCCCGGCGGGGCTCCCTGTCCTCCTCCTCGGTGGGTCTGGAGGCCCTGTTCCCGGGCGGCACGGAGCCGGGGGACCCGGAGCTGGCCCGGCTGAGGCGGAGACTGCAGGCCTGGCTAAGTCCACACCAGGGCGCCGCGCTCGGCCTGCAGCGCCTCCTGGTCTGGGAGAGACCCCTCCGGAGCGGAGCCGCCGCCCTGGCCCTCAACACCGCGTTCTGGTACGGGTGTTATCTTTTTAATACTTTGTTTATTAATCCATTATTAATTTTTTTAATACTAGGGTTTATTAACTTATTAGGAATAGTTTTTAGTAACTTAACACTGGGGCTCACTTACTAGTCCCAAAGGTACTAATAAAAGGGAAGTGAAATGTAAATTATTACAGCGACAAGGTAAACAAAATAAAGTACAAGCAGCATGTCCAAAAGAATCAAATACGGTACAAGTACATTATACAAATCTTACGAATGAGTATAGAATCAATAAACCCATATACGTATATGAATATATATGGGTATATATTGGAAATGTATAATATATATAGCCAGACTAGGTACACTAGGTTTTTGACAGGTATGGAATAATGAGCGTTGGTGTGTTTTTAGCACCTAGCATTCCTATAGAGCGATGTTTTTGTTTTGTCATATTGGTTTTCCCCAGGAGGAACTGTGTTTTAAATGTTATGACTTCTATTTTCCGCCATAGTCACCCGTGGAGCTGCCCGTTGTGTTTTTGCTGTGAAAGAATCGTTAATCCACCCTGAAGGGAGTTAGCTGGCTGGCTAACGCGATAGCCGTTAGCTGTGCTGTGTTTACGTTAGCTCAGCTAGCCTCCTGAGCTACAGGACATCACACTCAGGATCAAACAGACGTCCTGGACCTGACATACCTCCACAACTGGACATTTTATTTGACTTTTTTTGTACCGAGGCAGAAGCCCTGGTTTAGTGTTTAGGCTCCTCGTGTTTACATAGTGTAGCCTGTCTGTGGTGCTAAGCTGTGCTCTTTAAAGGCCCAGCACCATTTTTTTTACACCTAAAATAACATGTAAACTGCTCGATTTTGGTTTATTAAACCAAATTATTATTATTATATTATTATTATTATTTAGTAACTTTAATTATTATTATTATTATTATTATTGTTTAGTTACTTTATTGAAATATAGTCATGGAAATATATTTTTTGTCTGAACATGATGTTTTGAAATGAAACCAGTGTGTCTATATTTGAGGATGTATATAGTACTGTAGATTTTATTAAATGGGAACATAATTAAATACATGGTCCAGTGTTTCTTCCTAATCTAAAAGGGTCCACCTTTTAATCTTAACATAAATTTTGTATGCATACTTGGAAATGTGTGGTTTCTTCGAATTGGCCTTTTCCCTCTCGGGTGAGCTGAGAGTTTAAGAGGGCATTTGGCAGACACCCTTGTCCAGAGCGACTTACAATCATTAGTTACAGGAATAGTCCTCCTGGAGCGACTGAGGGTTAAGTGTCTTGCCCAAGAACACAATGGTAGAGCACAGTGAACCTGCAAGTTTGTGGTCATTGAGTTCACAGGCAAGGGTTTTGCCCACTAGGCTAGTACTAACTTATATAGCTAACGAGTTACAGGTTAAAATGATCTTGGAGCTTATGGGAGGTAGCATAATTCGGTTAATGTAAAGAAGGTTACCCATGTCTGTAAAAGCTTGTGTGTGTGTGTGTGTGTGTGTGTTTTGTAGGCTGCTGTCCTCCACATCCTTACGTCCCCTGTTCCTCCTGAGCGCATCTCTGCTGGTCCTGACATTGCTGGAGAGATGGAAAGACAAGTTTCCTCAGATCTCTGGTAAAAACCTCAGACCCCATATCTGGAACTGTATCACAAACACGGGCAGCACTTTTCAGTGGCGGGTGGAGTAGCACACTCAACCAGAAGAACTGTTGAAATTAAGCTATATTGCGAGTAAAATTAGCTCCCAGAACCTTTACAGTTACCAGTGGAACCGCTCTTGAGTTTGTTTTAGTGCATCCTGCATTAGTCAGTACAGTAACCAACATTTGTTGGGCACTCTTCTCGTATTGGGATCTTTTTGGGTTAAAGCAAGGCAATTGAATTATGTTTGTTAAAGCAGGGAAAGCAGTTGGCCTTGGAAAACACTGATTAATTATAATGATTTTTTATATTCTTCTTTCTTCATGCAGCACGACATCCAGAGGTGCCCGTCATCGAAAGGTACGCTTTTTGTTTATAAGCACTGCATGTCAGGTGTTTGATTTAGTTTATTCTATTATTATAACTATTTAGATCCATGTTGCTTTAAGAAGTGAAATTTACTTCATGGAAATAAAATTTCTGCCTGAACATGATGCTTAGAAATGCAGTCAGTGTTGTTAAATAGTTTTTTTTTTTATGTTTAAATATGTATACAACAGTGTATTTTATTACATGGGAGCACTGCTTTACGACATTAAATACATAGCCCGAGCCTAAAGGGGTATACAGTAAACCCCCAACAATCACAGGGGTTAAGTGGTAAACCTGTATTTGAACTGTACAGTTTAGACTGAACTCCCGCAGTGCTAGAATGTAAATATCGCTGTTAGCCCTGTATGGACTGCACTGTAATTCATGCAGCGTGTTTTCTTTGGTATAAGCAGGTAAATACAGCAATAAATTAATTTACAGTAATAAAAATACAGGGCTTTAAGAAGAACAAAACGAAAAACACATAAACACTCGAGACGCTCCACGGGGGAAATTCTGTACTGCAGCTGCCAGAGATGCATCACAGGGCAGAAGCCAATCAGCAGCGAGGAGAAATAAGTAACGTTCTTGTATTGGCTACTTACAGACCTCCCGCCTCTGAGTACAGCACTGTTTCACCGTCCCAGGATGTGTTTTCTTTGTATTCATTGAACAGCACCAAACAATTAGTTATATTTTATATGGAAATGTAGCTGGGTTTACATTAATAATTGGTAAAGTATATCTTTCTTAATAATTTCGCACTTAAAATGCAAGAAAAATTATATTTTGCCTAGTGGTGGGCCGTTATCGGCGTTAACATGCTGCGTTAATGTGAGACTCTTACCGGCGATTAAAAAAAAAAATATCGGCGTTAATCTATTCACAAAGTTGGGTTGGGAGCTGGGTCTGTACTACACAAGCGATGATGACTTTCACCTTGATATTT
>JBBPDC010189502.1:0-15085 GCA_037974485.1 Hemigrammopetersius urotaenia
GTACCTGCAGGAAAAACTAAACACAGATCTGAAATCAGCATGAAAAACACTACAGAACCCACAGAAACTGATCTCTGATCATTTTGACTTGTTGACTTGTGCTATTATTTGTATAATATTTCTTAAGCTGAATACTGAAAACGGGTCCCACAGACCTGAAAACCTCATTTAAAAGCCTTGACCTTCCCCTGTGCTCAGACCAGTCACTGCCTCAAGGTGGTTTCGTGGCACGCCAGCATTTTGAAAACAACACAGAAATGGAGCCCATGTTTTCACTTGATCCTCTGACCCCTAACCGGCTGAGGTGAGGGTCCGCAGGCTATTTTCTTCTGCAAAATCTCAGACCACTGGATTGGACTGTAAGAGTGACGATGCCACAAACGTTGAAGATTGAAATAAAACAAGTGGTTTCTGGCCTCTCTCTACTTATCAGTGAATTTCTCTTTAATTAATATTTGGTTCAGGGAAAGCGTTTACATACGTAATTTTAAAAAATGATGTCATCTTTCCCTTTGACAGTTTTGAGCCCTAACAGTTGTGTTGGCGATGTTCCGGTCCAGACAGCACCAGTGGGCAGGCACCAGTATGTGGTCAGACCTGTTTAAGACTATACCATGTCACTTGGCATATTATTTCTGGTGCAATCTATAGCTCTGGTGTGTGTAACTTTAGTTGCATCCCATATTCATTCTTTAGTGCAATATATATACTATAAATATTGAATTTTGATATGTGCAATGTACAGTAATCCCCGCTTTTCATGGGGGTTACGTTCCAAAAGCACCCACGTATATTGAAAAACCGTGTTGTTGTGTTTTGTTAAAAAAATGCCTAAAAATGCCTATTTTTATAGTGTAAACCCTAAATATGCCCCCAAATCTGCTCCCAGAACACTTTAATTTCATTTGAAAATGAATTTAATGCATTACCCTTAAAGAAAACAGAAAGGTAAATAAATAATCAGAATCAGAAAACGTTATTGCTTAAAAAACCATTAGCATTAGCAGTTAGCATTAGTACACAAAAGAAAGGTTGGAATAACTCTCTCTACCCACATGTTTAGACAGAGCACAGCTTACAAATACTAAATAAACTGAGAACTGTTGAAAAAGCGTTGGGGTTTAAAACACAAAGGCCATTCTTTTTATGGCCTTTGACAACTTTTCAGTGTATTACTGCCTGAATCCGCGAATGCTGAGGGGTTAGGGCACCCCTGTATTTTTTTATATCTATAGTCTAGTGCAGTATTCCACTTGTGTATTATTATAGCACTCCTTTGCTGTATGTAAGCAGACACATTCTGTTTCTTTAGCTGTATTTAGCTCTATTCTGTGATTTGTCATTTTTATATTTTGAAAGCTAACATTTTAAGCTTTTTGAGCCATACATAATAGGTTTACAGCATGTAAAATGATGAATATCAAATTTGCTATGTTAACATACTATGAGAAGTTCAATAATAAAAATATAAATGCATTGTCAGGGTTCGGTCAGTGGCCATTAGGGCCACTGCTTTTCTGTTTGGTTTTATTTTGATGTGTTCCTGGGTTCCTGTGTGCTCCGTGCTCCGAGGTAGCTCCGGGTTGGGGGTTAGTCCCCCTACCCGTGACATGTATATATAATAATAAATGTATAAATCAAGAACATCTTATTGTGATTATTATTAATAACTAAATATTTACAATAAAATACACTTGTTTTCATTACACACACACAGACACACACACACACACACACACACACACACACACACACATATATTTTTTTTTTTTATAAAGCCAATAAGCCAGTAAGATGCTCATTTAACTGATAGTGTCAGCAAAATGAAATCAAGGCCAGTTTGTATGAGACAGAGAGTTTGTGACAGACATAGACACCATATGGACCGGTTTCTGCACAGCTGACTAAGCTGAATGGAGCTTGTATGGTTCACAGCCTGCTGGAAACACCAGGTAAAGCCATGCAGGACGTAACAGATGGAGCTGTTCAGAGGATTCAGTTGGAGTTGCTTCTTCCACTGAAGCTGACACTATACCCAGCACTAACACTGAGAGAATGGAATGCACATTGCTCACATGAACCTTGTGAACTGTAGAAACCTATCAACCCTAAAAGGAGAAAGAGGAGGGTGTGGGGTGGCGTGTACTATTGTTGGTTAAACAGTAGATTACAAAACCACCAATAAACATTGCCAAGGCCTGCCTAGAAACCTAGACCTTCAAAACTGGTAAATGACTCCCCTTTTAGCCCTGGCGGTGACTGGAGGTTAGAAATGTTCACAAGTCATTTTTACCGAGTCCAAGTCAAGTCTCAAGTCTTTGAGTGGCAATGTTTTCAAACGGTGACTCTAAATGTGGGATGTTTGAGCTGTAAATATTGAGCTCTAAATGTTTAGAAGATATGCTAATTGGCCATGCCCTGTGATTACATTTGGCTGTTGCTTAGCAGGGGGCGGGACTGCGTGCTGTGATATTCCCTCACCAACATGGAGGATTTGCCTTAAATGATCTTAAATCTAAATGTTAAATATGAAAAATATATCTCTCACTCTAAATGTGAAACTCCACAGTTAGACGGGGCTCAATGACCCCTTTCCAACGACCCTTCAAAAACCGTTATTAGCTGAAAATGGCTCGGACAAAAGTAATGGGACACCGGGGTGAGGTGAAGGCTTTTAGGGTCGTTGGAAAGAGTGCGAGATATTAATAAATAATTCCATGAAATGAACATGGTTTACGAGTTTTGACTCACGAGTCACAGCACCACGAGTCCGAGTCAAGTTTCAAGTCGCTGAGGGAAGTCTAAAGTCTAGTCACAAGTCTATGTTTGTGCGACTTAATTGTGACCCCATCTCTGCTGGAAGGCCCCGCGTATGTATAAAACTCATTAGTATAGTTGTTTGACAGATGTTTACATAGACGGGAACTAAACCACAGACCAATAACACAATCTGATATCTGCTATGAGCTCATGAGCCTTGACCTGGCATTAGAGTGACCTAATCCAGAGATCTGTGGAAAGAACTGAGAATCTTCACTCTTCATTAGGCCTCAGAAAGCATCAGCTCCGGGTCGTTAGCCTGCATAGCTCAGTTCACAAAACAAACTCAGATATGGAAAGGATTATGCTTGGAACCCATTCATCGTTTATGGAGACAGCTCAGACACGGACACGTTTGGCAGATGGATGGATGGAGAACTTGGCATTGGTTGATTCCATTCTCAGCCTGATTCCAGTCGCCCACAAGGCTTGCTCCACAATTGAATGCAGCAGGTCAATTTCAAGAGCCAGTGGAGGGTTTTGTAAGTGTGTGTGTGACAGCACAGCCTGTCTGGCCAACTTTGTCGATTTGTTAGGAGGAACCAAGCCTGAAATGACCTCTCTTTTCCTTTTGAAGGATGAAGACTGATTCCAGCGCAGTGATACGTGGAGTCCGGCTGATGCTGTGGACTAGAAATCGAGGCTAATTCCATTGCGTTCTATAATTCCCAGTAACAACAATCCTCTGTGTGCTGGGAAAACAGTGGGGTGTTTATTTGTTATGAGGAACTAATTGGGGTCGAGACAGATACTCTATCAGGATCGGGAAGTGGCTTGAGAATGTGTCTCTTTGTGGATCCACATAGTAGCATTCTGAGGTCAAGCACAGCCATTGTTTTTTCTTTCCACTTTGAAATAGTGCTGTGATTTTATGCTGCCCTGTTCATAACTGAGAACTGTGGTTTCATTCAACAGACCTAGCTATGCTCCTCCCACTAACTTGGTCTTCCACAGAAACCATCACCAGGTTGGATGGGTCATCGGCAAAAATCCTCATTCTGTCCCAGAAACTGTTTAAATAATATACGATTTCTTATTCGATTGCATGATCCCTCGTATAATACAGGTCATAATATTACATGGTCAACCTGAAAAAGAATAATACACCTATCAATAGCTCACACACTGCAGCATCGCGTTTAGAAGCCGCTTCCCAGTTCCAGAAATGAAACAATGAGATGAACTCTCTAATTACAGGTTACAATTCGAAGGTTTAACAGTTGGTGTGTTACATTACCCTTATCCGCTCTTATCTCATTAAAATTTATTGCCATGTTAATGTGTGATGGAAAATCTGTAGTGAAAAGCTTTTTTATGATACTATTAAACACTGCTATGTAATGATACACTAACAATTTTGCTGGATTTGCTGGATCAGCATATACTAAATTATTCCGTTTTTTCGTGTGTATAGGGAGTGTTTTCCTGTGGCTCGGCCAAACAAATTTTAGTTAAAAAAAATTCAGTTTTAAAGAATTTGCCCAAATGGAGAACGGATGTAGGGGACCTTTCATGTATAGACAGGCTGTATGAACCCAGAGTTTGGGCTAGTTATAAATCAGCCCTATCTTAGCCAGTTCTTATTTATATTACGATGTTCTATTTTGGGGCTCACAGAATAACCCTTTACTTGAACATTTGCAATGTCACTGCCAATAAACTTTATTTATACTGAAAATTATTTGTTTTATTTGTATATTTATTTTTTGCAGTTCTGTACAGCTTGTTTAATCTAGTAACAGTTGTTGAAAGCACACATTTTCGCTTAATATGCACACACACACTCTACAGAACTGCAGAGTTTCTCAGAGACACTGTCAGAGAGACAGTGACCAACAGAGACACAGTAATGTCAAGTGACACCACTCACTGACTCACTGCTTGACCTAGTTTAACCGTAGTGTCTCCCTGAATCGTCTGGCATACTGTGCTGCATTATATAGCAGAGATCTGTAATGTTGATTTATTTTCTTTCTGCCTTTTGCTGCATTACCACAAGTTATATGACATGAAAGCCATGAATGATCTTATTGAATATGCTTAGTTTTTTTCTTTAAGTTAAAAATGCTTTCCTATATCATGCTTGTCATCCTTCTCTTATTACACCTCTGTCAATACTGCTGTGTGTTCAAAGCCGGTTGAGGCGTAAAATAGTACCTTCCATTCGACTGGGCAGCTGACGATGATCGTGGCAGCTCTTAAATATACAGGCGCGTTCAATCCAGTGTTACTGAAGTACGTAATATAAACGCACTTTATATCATCATTCATGAAATACAATATGTTTAGAGAATTGTAACAACGTAAGTGATGTTTTAAATGTCTAGAAAAGTGATGTTGTAGATGTTTTAGACTATTACAACTTTCACAGCACTTTCCTTATCTTATTTTGCAACGCTATTCAAAGGTATTTAAATAATTATCATAGTACATAGTAATTACAGCTATATTCAATACTGACAGTCCGCATTTTTTTCTTTTTTCTTTTTCTTGTCAAAAAATGGCAAAAGTGTAAAAGATAAGTAAAATGAAAGAAAAATACCTGGCACAGAAATAAGATGCAAGTGCAGCGCAAAATATTTAGTTCCTATATTAGTGTTCATATAAATGCTTCATAAAAAATTGAGTCTTCAGTCTGTGTTTGAAGACCACGAGGGTCTCTGCTCCAGTCAGTGGAAATTTACTCCACCACCAGAGTGCCAGGACTGATAAGAGCCTGGATGTGTTTCCTCCATGTGCCTCAAAGGATGGTGGATCAAACCAAAAAGTGCTTGAGGCCCAAAGGGCTTGAGGTCCAGAGTTTTTACTGTTATGTAGCAGGTAGGTGCTGATCTATTTTAGACTTTAAATCTGTGGGCAGCTACAGGAAGGTTCAGTAATCTAACCTTTAGATGACAATAGATTGAACAAGAAACTGGGTGACCTTTCTCCAGCACCAAAAAAAGTCAAAAGCTTTGTTTTTACTTTTTTTGACTTATAGTATGTTTTATATTACTCTCGTCTTTGTGTTTCTGTGTGTATATACTGCTGATCCTCTTTTCTGATTCTGATTCTGAATGACCATGATCCTGATTGAGATGTAAAGATCCTGATGAGAACTCAGGGATGGGGACTCGTGTCTGAGACTCAGACTCAAGTCACCTCGCCCCGGTGTCCCATTACTTTTGTCTGAGGTGATCGGTTTTCAACTAATAGCGGTTTTTGAGGGGTCGTTGGAAAGGGGTCACCGAGCCCCATCTAACTGTGGAGTTTCGCATTTAGAGCGAGAGATATATTTTTCATATTTAACATTTAGATTTAAGATCATTTAAGGCAAATCCTCCATGTTGGTGAGGGCATATCACAGCACACAACCCCGCCCCCTGCTACGTAACAGCCAATTGTAACTGTGGGGCGTGGCCAATTAGCATATCTTCTAAACATTTAGAGCTCAACATTTACAACTCAAACATCCCACATTTAGAGTCGCCGTTTGTAAACACTGCCACTCAAAGACTTGAGACTTGACTTGGACTCGGTAAAAACGACTCTGTGAGAACTTCTCAGGGATGTTTGTGGCACGATCTGGGATTCAGCTTCAGGTGTTGGGCTTCCATCCATGAAGAGATGCGACTGGAAACCTCTGAGTCTGGAAACTTATTGCCTTACTCCAACCTCCACCTAAACCTAACCTTCAACCTGGTTATAAGTCTAACCCTGCACTGCAAAATAATCTTGGTGTCTAAGCACTGACATAAGGATATCATGATCCACAGCCAGTCATGGACAGGAGTCCTGGCTTTTCCACTCTGCATGATGCTAACCAGTGCAAAAGTCTGCAAGCTGTCTTGGTGAATTTGGTGATTGATGTTAGAAGCTCATTGGTAATATTCTGCAACTGAGTTTAGCTTGTCATGTGTCATGGACTGTAGCTTTGATTCACTGTCCATTCACTGGAATGATGTCCAGACATTCCCTTCTACAGTTCAGAATATCTAACTCCACGGTGAGTGCCCCACAGGGTATGTCTGAATTGTGTTAACTGAGATATTCACTAGACTGGCACATTCACGACTCATTCCTCACCTTATTAATGAGGCCACTAATACCAATCACATGAGAGGAGGCTGGACGCGAGGCATGGTAGCCGAGACAGCTTTGGCGCCGTGGGTGATGGAAAATTTGTGTAATCAGTCTCTGTTAGTGTGTGTGTTGTGCTTAAGGTCTGTGAGTACCCTCTTGAACCTAAGCCTGCTCCTATGGCCATGTTTAAACACGCTGAAAGAGAAACATCGTAATTTGAGCTCACATCTTGACAGCTGAGAAACTTTCCATAGCACTACTGTAGCGCACTCTGGCCGACAAACCAACCGTGTCCTTTTTTTTAAACAGGCCCTCGTAACGCCCGAGTGAACATAGAATTTCAAATACTTAATAATTTCTCCTAAGCCAGCATTATGTAAAGGGTCATTAGAGGCTTACGACCATGATCTGTTTTCCATAAATTCCACGATAATGGGATAACCAGTGTAAGCATAGTAAACAAACACTATAAGCTGACCTCCCTCAACCCGGTCAACAGGCCGTGAGGAATTAAAATGTCACAAAACTTTCATGTGGGACATATTAATGATTAATCGTGTCAGACGGACCGTCTCATCCCTCAGGGCACTTTTTCTCCTTAGAGCAAAAGAGTCCTGGTGTCCTTTTACTGTAAAGCTAAACAGTATCGATGTATGTGGTTAGCATGTACAGGATGACGATGCATTAATAATAAACTGAAACAGAAGTACCTCTTAATTATTACATTCATCCCCTTACTTCCAGTGAAGGAGAATCTTAATGATCCAGCAGACCAAGAGATTCTGGACAGCACCATGCTTCCAACTCTGTGGGTCCAGTTTGGGGAAGAACCTTTTCTATTCCAGCATGACTGTGTCCCAGTGCACAAAGCGAGCTCCATAAAGACACGCTGGAGGAGTTCAGTGTGGAAGAACTTGACTGGCCACACAGAGCCCTGACCTCAACCCCATCCAGCACCTTTGGGATGAACTGGAACGGAGATTGTGATCCTAAAACGGGTCATGACTCCCAGAACTGCAGTGATTCAGGTGAAATCCTGAAGTTAATTAAGCCATTCTGTAAATGTGTGAGAGAGTAGAAAGGTCGGAGGGGGTGGGAGTTAGTATTGAATTTGACCCTGGGGAGCTCCTTCCCACAAGTTACCCTCCATCATTTATCCTTCTCACCCTCACTATAGTGAGTAAGTCTATGTCAAAATATGCTGAACATTCCAGCACCTCTTTGTACAGTACACCAGGCCTATTCAACTAGCAGCCGGGCCGGATCCAGCCCTTTTGAAATTGTTTATGGCCGCAAGACTGCCAGTAAATCAGTGTGTGATTCATATGATGTAATAAAATCATGGGTTTTGGATCATGATTGGCTGGTAGTGCCCTGCTACTTTCGCCAAGATTGGTTATCTGCTGTGTTGTATAAAATTAGCTAATTCTTATCCAATCACAGCGGAAGGAGGCGGGATTTGTCAGAAAATGGGTGTGTTAAAAAAAACCAGAGCAGAGTTGGCAGTAACGAAAGAGAATCCGGTCACACACACACACACACCCACACAGCAAAGGAAAAACCTCTGTTGTTTTAGCTCAGTGAGGTATCTACTCTAACGACTTTAATGGTCAGAATTCTCGTTTAGAACCTGACAGCATTAAAACAGCTGTGTTTGATGGTTAAAGTGGCACTGACACAGTGCTGGACAGGCCATCAGGCCGATGGTAAATTTGGACCGTGTGCGGAATCCAGTCAGCACCCCACCCGACCATTCCCCATCCACCACCCCTCCACCCCCAGGGACAGCCTGGACAGCACAAAATTCTGTGGCCCCCGAACCCCCAGTTACTTTCACAGCTGGCCCACTACAGTGATCTGAATCATGGTTGACAGGTGACCTCATGTTTCTTTCTTTGCTGAATGGCAATTATATGATCCTTTTTAATATCATAAAATCCTTTTGTTTGATTAGCTACTACGTGTTCTTTGGAAGGAAATCCCTCTGCAAGCTGATCGGAGTTAGCCGTGTTATTGCGACATGCAGGAAGGCCCCTGGATCGCAAATATCCTTGGCCATTAATCTCATAAAGCCTAAAGCAATCAGGCTTTGGACCAGACTCACTCCAGACACAGCCATTATGCAACTGAAGGCCTTCTGGATAAGAATCAAAGTTATTACTTTAGCTGTCTGTACAGACTTTCCTTTTTTAAGGACGATAACAAATTATATCACTTTCATGGGATGGGCATTAATGACTGAAGCCTCACTACAGATTTAGGGTTTACAGGTAAATGGTTCTAATGAGTGGTGGCTCTCCTCTGCTTGTACAAGAAGCACTTAAATTCATAATTCACTCTAGTTCTGCATGGATACACAGTTTCTGTTTATCTGTACTGTCACATTTAATGCATCCTCTTATGGGCTCAGGTTGACAACCACGAACGCATAGCTCTGCCCATAAAGAGATGGTGGACCGGACCCAACTGCTGGCTCAGATTTGTGTACAGAAGGTTTGGGATGTAAATGTTAGTGTCAGGGCTCTTCTCGGCATCATGCTTTGGACAATAACATAAAAAATACCTTGTGATCCTGTCTCTCTTCCTTCCAGAGGATCGTCTTTGACAGTCATTTCTTTGTGAATGTGTAGGTGACCATTAAAACCATATAGACAATAAAGCAGGAAACCGATGCGTACCACTTTGTACCTTGACTTATTTTATTACCAGGTCACTGTGGTCACTGTACACAAAAGTTAATTTCATTTCCCCTGATTTTCAGAATCAGATTCTCCACAACAGTTTAATCTTTTCCATTTACTTTCTGTAACCGAATCCTACTCTAAATAATTTTATGCACATGAAGGTTTGTGGTGAGTTGCATTGGCAGTTCCAGTGAAAACTATCAATAAGAGCCAAATATCTGTCCGGGACCCGGTCCTGGTCCTCAACATCATCAACAGCCAGCCGCATGTGGTGGAATCTCTCACCTTGCAAAAGCGGTTTCTAGCTTTGAGCAATTAATTGCATTCTTATTCTGAGATGCAAACCGGTGAGTGTGTCTTCAGGAACGAGTGATCTCATCATTGCTGTTTCACAAGCTGGATCCTGACCTTCTGGTAAAATCCTTGCATGGTAGCTGAATGTCTAGCCTATTGATTTCAATCAGATTGTCAGTGTAACGACGTGGTGGAAATACTGGCACTGACTTTTGTTTAAAGGAGCTGTAATCGCTGGCGTAACACATTCTGGGAAAAAAAATCCTATTGCAAAATGATTGGCAGGTAGAGTTTCCAACAGATTACCATACAATAGTAATCTGATGCAGGTTTTAATAAATTTACAGCCACATAAAAGAATGATAAATATTAGTACTCTCATATTTGAGTCCACAAGCCTTTTTGAGTAATCTTATATGGACAGATTATGGTCCAAAGTGGAACCCTTTGGTAAACAGGGGCCCTGATACATCTGGAATGAAGTTAAATCACTGTTCCACAGTAAAAATACCACCAACAGCCAAACATGGTGGTTGTAATTTGATGGTGTGGGGATGCTTTACTGCGGCAGGACTTGGATGAAATGATGAATTGATGAAGCCCAATGTTCTGAAGCCCAAGAGCATTTGTCTTACTCTTGTTATTGGGTGACCAGTTGCCAGATCATTTCTTAATCTGTGAACGCACCACAGCGTGAACAGAACGAAATCCCTCCTCTGCATTTAACCCATTCACCCAGTGAAGTCGCAGGCAGCCAGGGACACAGCTCCCCGGAGAGCAGAGTGTGGGGACGGTATCTTATGGGGGTTATACACTGACTGGTACCAGCTCGGTTCGGTTCAGCTCTACTCGCTTTTTTGTTTTTCCATCACTGAAATCTGGCTCCTGGTACCCGGTACCATTCTTGGTACCCCCTTGGCCGAGGTTCCAAGCGTGCTGAACAGATACTAAATGATGACGTATACATATTGGAGGTTACTGATTGGTTGTCGCTATGGTTACGCCAGTGTTGTTGACTGAACTTTAGCATTAGCGTTAGCATTAACCTAATGTTGCTTCTTTAAGCCTTGTCTGATGCCAATTGTCTCCGGGGAGACACAAACCAAGGATAAGAAATAAAACCCCTCTGATTTCATCCATGCTGGCGATTGTAATGATTTGTAATTTTGTAATGTTTGGTCGCTATAGCAACCAGTTGTTGTGGAAAACTGTAGGTCTGAAACCGAACCAAGAGTAGAACTGATCCGAGATGATACCAGTCAGTAGGGAACCCCCTTTACTCAAGGAAATCTCATTGGTGCCACTAGCAGTCCTGGGATTCAAACCCACAGCTTTCTGAGTGCAGGGTTGACACCCTAACCACTAGACCACCAACCGCCCCGCAATATGCAGCCCATATGCAAATTTTATCATAGATGCATCTTACCATGCAACTTATCATCTACTACTGATCTCTATTAAATGCAATAATGGACTAGATATAGAGAACTCCAGACCACTATCTGTGTTACTATCAATTATGTTCAATTGTGTTTTATCAGTTAAGGCTTTTAGCCAAAGTTAAGCCCTTTCAAAATGTTAATGATTTTGAGAAGGCCATGCATGCTCTTATTACACAGCTTGACTACTGCAATGCTCTTTATTTTGGTCTTCCACAGTCACTTTTATCACGGCTACAGTTGGTCCAGAATGCAGCAGCACGACTGCGGACTGGTACTAAAAAGACAGAACACATCACACCAGTTCTAGCTTCACTCCACTGTCTCCCAGTTCATTTTAGAATACATTGTAAGATTTTATTGATGGTTTTTAAGGCTCTTAATGGGCAGGGCCCACCATACACCTTGAAATCTAATGGCAATGCCAGTCCAGCCCTGGTGTGAAGTTTAAAACACTAAAATACGAGGACAAGACACGGAGCAGTCATGCTACATGCTGCAGCAGCTTCTTCTTCTTCTTCTTTTTATGGCGGTATCCTGATCCGCATAAAACTGAGGGGTTACTGTATTATGATTCTTGTGCCACAGAAATTAACTTGACTTGACTAGTAAATTGTAATGTTATTTATGTATAATCGTAATACCCCAGCATTTGTGTACATAGCATAATGTATTTGTATTCTCTGCAGAGGTTTTACTTCATTTTATGTAGAACTATTTTGTATTTTGTGTCTCTGTGTGTCTGTGCAGTCATAACATTAACAGTTTCCTGCAGGATCATTAAAGATTTCTGATTCTGATTCTGGTGTCATGAAGCAAAAGTGAATCGAACTTGAAGATGTGCATCTTTTCCTTGTTTGTGAGAAAAGATTCATCTGAACTTCTGTAATGTTTTCTCATTATGCTGTGTCATACTGGCTCTCTGTGTGATATTCACTTTACGGAGCGTATTCTTTATGCTTAGGCATAACCCAGCCTTTATGGAGATCATCAGGCTTTGATGAGATGGGGTCTCACTGGCTGCAGGTCCTCAAAAGACTCTTGTTTGGAACCCATGCTGCCTCCCTTATGGATAAATCCATTTTTGAATAGAAAATCTCCACAGAGGTCTTGCAAAGCGCTCTAAGGGCACATTTCAGCCAGAGTGCTTTATAGTACTGTGCTGTAGGGCTAGGCTGGTTTTCTTTACACTTTAATGCAGAGTGGTCTATTCTCAGGCTGGTACAGACTGGGTGAGAGATCCTGCTTTTGAAAACAAATGTCAGGTTTATACCTACCTGAGACGGGGACACGAGTCTGAGACTCGGACTCGAGTCGCAGTTAAGTCGCACAAATAAAGACTTGTGACTAGACTTTAGACTTGCCCTGAATGACTTGAGACCTGACTCGGACTCGGGTGCTGTGACTCGTGAGTCATAACTCATAAACAATGTTGATTTCATTGAATTATTTATTTATATCTCACACTCTTTCCAACGACCTGAAAACTGTTCACCTCGCCCCGGTGTCCCATTACTTTTGTCCCAGATGAACGGTTTTCAGCTTATAACTAATAGTTAATAATAATATTTTTTATATTTAACATTTAGATTTAAGATCTTTTAAGGCAAATCCTCCATGTTGGTGAGGGCATATCACAGTGCGCAGCCCCTCCCCCTGCTAAGTAACAGCCAGTTGGAGTCGTGGGGCGTGGCCAATGAACTTTATGACCGTTTCTGGTGTGAAAAGCACAATGGATTCATCTCACCTGAATATTAAGATTTGAGGTTCAATATGAATGGGTAGCACTGCTGCCTCACACCTCTAGGGTTAAGGGTCTAAATCCAGGTCCTGTGTGTGTGTGTGTGTGTGTTTGTGTGTGTGAGAGAGAGAGAGTTAGGGCATTAACAGAAAGCCGATTTGTTGACACGTCAACGTCAGAGGTACAAGTCGACTAGTCGTGTGTTTTTTCTACTCTCTGCCCTCACTTGTGTACACAATGCAGTCCCTGCCTCTGATTGGCTTATGCCGACACGCGTTCCTTAATTTAACCAATTATTGTAGTGCCTTCATAAAAGGGGCGGTATTGTTGCCGCAAGGAGAATCTAAACACGAGACAACAACAAGAGACATGGCAGCAGAGAAGACAGACACACACATGTGTGGAGATCCTTCACTTTAGATCACAGATCTGATGATTATTTTCATGGTTAAAGATGTGAGACATTTGGCTGCAGCACAGGCCAATAGGCTAAAGCAATAGAGAACTTCAGTAAAAGTTGCTCAGTGTTGGATGCCTGTTTCTCGGCTCCGTCTGTGTGACGTCATTAAATGACGTTTTATTGAAGGATAAGTCGATCTGAAAAAATCTGAAGTTGGTAATGCCCTAGTGTGTCAGGTGATGCGGGTTAGGTGAACTGGGGATTCTAAATGGGCCGAAGGTGTGAGTGTATGTGGCCTGGTGCCCTGCCCAGGGTGAGTCCCTGCCTGGTGCCTATAGACCCCAGGAGGGGCTCCGGGTACCTGCAACCCCAGTAAAGATTAAGTGGTTACAGAAAATGGATGGATGGAAGGATTTAATATGAATCGTCTATTTACATGATCAGGAAACTCAGATCCCTCAAATGTTTCTGCACATGAACAGTGAGGCACTGTCAATTTGGGGCTTTTCTGCAAGTATCCAAGGTTCCAACAGGAAATCTCCAAAAATATGGCAGCCCTTCTGAGAGCACTTCAATACCATCCAGCTTGATTTCTCCACTGCCACTAAATGACTGTCCCCCCACCACCGCTCTAATGAATGAAGCACTTGGTTTTCATTACTTAATGAATTCATTCATTTTCACATTTCACCCAAATTGCATTTTTTTTCCCTTTCTCTCCTGCCTTTCTGACATTCCAGGTTATTTCTCTTTGCTCGTTGTTACTGTCATGTCTCACTGCCTGCAATCACATTTATTATTTGTTTCCTATTGAATACTTATATTGTATATTATAATTAAATCATATCAAATAAGACTTGGACAGTGAATAGCATTAATAGAGTTACTGTCACTATTTATATATATCGGGATGTGTGATAAATCTGCAGCTCTGCAAAATGGAAGAGGTGGAGATTTATGAGGCCCAACCTGGCAGCAACTGTTTCTCGAGGCGTGCGCTTTTCGCGGAGTCTGATGTGAGTAATTACCGCAGTCCAATCTGTTTTATGGTCGCGCGAGGACCTGTAACACCACTTTCTCCAAGACCATTACGTATCATTTCTTGCGTACAGGCTGGAATGATGATATTCTAGGACATTGTCTTCACCCAAAGATGCAGACATCTGTGCAGATGATAAAAAAGGAATGACCGTTCACTCTCTAATGCTCAGTGCCAAGATAATGGCATCACTTTGAGCCCTCTGTCTCTCCCGTCTCAGGTGAAATGATCTAAGCTCTGCAGAGCTTTGAGAAAGTGGACTCTGTAAACTGCAACTATGGGCCATGGATCTGCTAGTGGCTCTGTTAAAAATGTATTTATGTATTTATTTATTGCATAAATGGTTGCTGACAAGTCATCCACATAGCTGATTTTGGAATCATCTTCTTGCATTCAACTAAATCCTCCATTCCTGAAGCATGATGGCAATTACTCTGGGGAGGATATAATCTGGTTTTCACTGACAGCTGAGTTCCCCAAGTGGATCCAAAAGCTCAGTGGGAATACAGGAAAAAATAAGGGCTAAACATGAACCCATTCCAGTCCAGTGTCTGTTAAATTCCTCCACAAACACCTCATTCTGCTTTATGAGGGACTGATTAGTGA
>JBBPDC010189519.1:0-15085 GCA_037974485.1 Hemigrammopetersius urotaenia
GCCATTTATTTTTGAGTCCTTTATCTATTGCTAGGACATCATCCCCAGGCTTCATAAACTTGCGCTCCATTTTTTTTCCTCCAACAACGTTAACGTGACATCCTACATAAATGCACCACCCTACAGTTTTTTACCCTGTTACGCCTTCCCAATTCAGCTGTGGCCAATTCAACTCACTAATAGCAGTACTGAATAAGTTTAATGCCACATTGACAACAATGGTTATGTCATGGCAAAGAGACTCAAATAAACGATTGAATAAAGAAATCTAAATAAATTAAATCAATATTTCACAAAAAATTCCAAAACTTCATGTGGAGCGACCTTAAAGAAGTCCTCCAGACTGCAGGCAGTTAAATCGCTGCCTTGTGTTACAGAGAGCAGAACAAAATAGTAGTAGTAATAAACTTCTCTAATTAGCAGCAAGGATAATTACATGCAACTTGTTATCGATACATTCATCTCAATCAGTCTATTCTACTCTTGCTAGCTAGGATTCTCCCATAACACAATCCTAACAAACTGGGAGGGAGTGATAGGCGGTAGGTCATCTTTTAAAACAGCTACTCAACTCGCTTAACGGAATACAGTAAATTGTTATTTATTTCTCCCTGCTGCTGATTGGCTGCTGCCCTTTGACGCATCCCTCACTGTACTCAGAGGCGGGAAGTTTGAAAGTAGCCAATACAAGCATGTTATTTATTTTTGCTTGGTGCTGATTGGCTGCTGCCCAAAATTTCCCCCTTGGAGCGTCTTGTGTTTTTCGTTTTGTTCTTCTTAAAGCCCTGTATTTTTATTTGTGTAAATGAAATGACTATTACTGTATTTACCTGCGTATACCAAAGAAAAGGCGTTGCATGAATTCCAGTCCAGTCTATACAGGGGTAACATCGCTATTTACATTCCAGCACTGCTGGAGCTCAGTGTAAACTGTACAGTATGGATACGGGTTTTTCTTTTCATTTTCTTTAAGACTAATGAGTTTAAAATGAAATCAGTGTTTTGGGGTTTACACTATAAAGTAGTTTTTTAAAAAACCACATAACACAGCGGTTTTATCACTATATGCGCGGGCTCTTGGAATGTAACCCCCACGAAAAGCAGGGGGTTACTATATTCTAAACACTGATTCTGTTAGACTAGCACTGTGGTGAGTAACGGTGAATATGGGAGAGTCTCCCTAAACCACACGAGAGAAAGGCTAAATGTGCTCCCCTGGGCTCTGGGCCATGCATGTCTGTGGTATCGAGAGGAACGAGACCCAACATTTAGACGGTTGCTCCACTCTGTCCACTCTGCCTTTTATGCGATCACATGAAAACAAAAAGGTCAGGCTGACCCGTATTTTGTGGTCATGTCTCATTTGAGGCCTTCATAATGTATATGAACTTTCTTTATGTGAAATGCGGCCATTGTCTTACTCTACAGCCTTGAAGGAGGACCATTTATCTGAATAAATACAATTAATACTGAAGATAGAATGCAGAGACTACAGCCTTTTCCTTATAAACGACCTAATAACAGCTTCACCTGCTCCTTCCCCTCTAAATAATCAAGCCCTGAAAGTTATGCAAGCGCTTACCAGGCTCCTCAAGGACTTTCTGGATTTGACTGAGGACAGCTTTCTTCTCCATGTCCAGGTCCTTCACAGTGATGGTGTAGCCCAACTCAGGGGGCGGGGGCTGAGAGAAAATGAGTCCAATCTTAGTGATTTGATATTTCGTGAAATTTCATACAAAAAAACCCCAAAACAAAACACAAACAGGAACAAACAGCCAAAATTCGACGGATCCAAAAATGTTAACGAGACCGTAATTAAGAGTTAATAGCTGTTTTGCTTTCCTCTGATAGGCTTTCCTTTTGCTTTCCTATAATTAGTTAAACCAAGGAACGTGTATCAGCGTTAGCCAATCAGAGGCAGAGACTGCATTGTGTAGACAAGCGAGTGCACAGTTAACGGTTAAAGCACGTTGTATACACTAATTTTTATACCAAAAATTGTTGCAATTATCTTGATAAAAACAAAAACAAACAAAAAAAAGCATCGCTGTTGAGCGAGAGACCAGCTCCAGCTCCGTGATTTGAGAATGTTCATTTAGATGCACTACTGTTATCAATGCAGTTCAGCTGAAGTGACAAATTCATTGTCAAAGTTTAAGGGAAAAACAAATCTCTCCAAATCTCAGGCAGTGGACAGATTATCTGAAACTAGGGCTGCACGATTATGGCCAAAATGATAATCATGATTCTGAAATCACAATTATTCATTATTTTTGGTAAAACATGTCACTTTCTATTTTAAACAAACAGTAAGTGAACAAGGCTTTCAGATTTTACAAGGCTTTCAAAATTTACCCAAGATAAAGGTCTTAAAAATAAACATGCAATTGCAGAATGCAATCATAAAGTGCAAAAAAAAAATGGGGAAAAAAAAGAAGCCTATGCAGAAAAGGCACATATTACAAGGAAACCGATCAAACTACAGGCCTATAGACTACACATACACTCTCTCATACATGCGTGCACACACAAACACACTCACACATGTGCTCCTTTTTTTAGGTAGCTTACTGAAGCCCTAATCTCTCGTTCGCCCCCTGGTGGTTGGTTGAGAAAGTGCTTGATCTGATGTGCAGCAGGGCTGCTATTAAAATCGCAGACAATCATCTTAATTTAATCTTAGCAGCCAAAATCGTAATGGTGATTAAAATTCTATTCATTGTGCAGCCCTAGCTGAAACTGAGCATTCTCTCAAAGTAAATGCTGAAATGTAACACAAATCATAAACGTGTTTCACCCACCATCGAGATCTGGTCTCCTCTGCGTGTAGACACCAGCTGGACTTTGCGCTTGCGTTTGCCAGCGCTTCCTGCGGAGTTCGATGCGGATGTTACAGGAGTTTCGGGTGCAGGACTGCGTTTCCCTGAAATAGTTTGACGTCAAAAATTATACCACACAGATATTTAATTGTATAATATTTCAGCTCTCTTGCTTTTAGGCTATTCATGAGTGGGGCCAAGTTATTTCAAATGTTATTTATATTGTGCATTGTTTGAATGCTAAATAATTAATTTTTATAGTTTTGTAACATTTATTCTTTTAATAATTTCTTTTGGTTTTTGGCCAAAAAAATAAATAATCATTTCGGTGCATCCCTACTGAAGACACTTGTGTAGATCATCTTTTAAAAAGTATCTCAGCTCCAGGCCTGGGGTCCCACTGTCCTGCACAATTCTCTAATCAATTTCCTAACCAAACACACTTTCTAGATCTTCAGGCACTTATCCTGCACTTCCTGAGCTGGATCAGGAGTGTTAAGTCCCCAGGGGTATTAAAAAAAATTAAGCAAAACGACTTGCATATAACTATTTAAACACCTGAGGTACACACCTATACATCAATTCCAGTATTTATAGGCCAGTATGTAATTCAGTTTAAATGAATAATTTGATTTTCTGCGATTCATTGCGATTAATCACATAATTATACCGACTCACCTGAGCCAGGAGTGAGGTCAGCTGTCTTATCGAACTTCGGAGATGAAACAGAACTTGGAGAAGTGGCATCCTCTTCCCTACAACACACACACACACACACACACACACACACACACACACACACACACACACACACAATGTAACACTATCTATAAGGCAATGGGTTTTATATATATATATATATATATATATAAAAAAAAAAAAAAGATCTAGGTATCAGTAGTTTTTTGGTGCGATCATTTTTGGGGAGTGTGTGTACCTGGGCTTTTTAGCTGCTTTCTCAGGAGTCTGACACCGGGACGATCCAGGGCTTGTGAGAGGAGATAAATTTAAACTAGATACAGCTCGCTTCTGTAGACAAAAAAAATCATTTGTTTATTATTTGTTAATAAGCGGATGATCAACTTTTAAAACCTTTTAAAGCACCGTCTGTGAACCCAACTGATTAAACATTGAGATGAGAAAACCTCAATGCTAATGCAAATAAAGCCCATTTTAATGCCACATTAAAGTTACATACACACTTTACTGGTGTAACGTGCACATCTGTTATATGTGAACACCACAAAATTCTTTCTCTGCATTTAACCCATTCATCAAGTGAAGCAGTGGGCAGCCAGGGACATGGTGTGTGGATGTATAAGGGAACCTCAGTGATGCCACTGCCAGGCCTGGGATTCAAACCCCACAACATTCTGATCACTAGGAGAAGGCTATGGGGACGGGTCCTTGCTCAAGCATACCTCAGTGATGCCACTGGCAGGCCTGGGATTCAAACCCACAACCTTCTGATAGCTGGGGCAGCACCCAGCTGCCCCTAAGGGTGGGCGAAGCCATCCTAGCTACCCACACAGCAAGACCAACACTACTATCTTGGACTCTCCTGGCTACAGATACCTGTGGCATCACTGGGACTCGAACCCTAACATTCTGATGCCGGAACTTACAAATTCCATTGTTTATGACCAGATTTACAAATGTGTGGCCACATTAAAGAGGACACTACACTACAAACACCACTCGCACTGAACCATGCTGCACTGTGGGGGGTGGGGGTTGGGGCACGTTACCTGCGGGTAGCCCTGGGAGGAGCTGTACGAGCTGCGAATGGGGTTGCGGACAGATCCTGGGACGCCGAAGGAAGGCGGAGCACCACTCATGGAGCTTATGGAGGAGGTGCGAGATCGTTTGAACATGGACTCCTCCAGTACAGAGGCATTCAGACCTCTCTTCAAACTTCCAGGTCTAAGCAGAAAGAGGGAACACATTTACAATCCCTGCAATTTTATTCTTTAATACTGTTTATCCATATGACTGCTGTCCAGATGACTCCCACACAGCTCGAGGCCCTTTTTTCATACACTGTGATGAAACTGAATGGCATGAAATGGAAATACAACAGCGTTAAAATGACCTACTTTGGCACGAGCTGTGACGGTGCACCGTTTGCTAGCAGCGGCTCAAACGCTGACTGGGAACTTCCACTGCTGTCGTGCCGCCTGAAAGGAAAACAAAGACCTCAAACTTTGTTTATGAGCATTTGCTTTGCATCTAAGTGACAGTCGTAGAAGAGGAAAAAACAACCATCTCACAATAAAACAACCATCTCAACAACAAACAACTGGATGAATTTTTGACTGGACGAGACTTTAAAAATTCGTTCGGTACTAGCCTTTAGCACTCGAGTTATTAATATTTCTATGTGCATAGAAACAAATTGATGTGTTTCAGTACTGCACTTCCTCCAGAAGGTCTTTCAAAATGTACCTCCTTTTGCTCTTCTGCCCAGCCGCATGGCTTCGGTCCTCATCATCCACATCACGTTTGCGGCTCTCTCTAAGCACG
Organism: Hemigrammopetersius urotaenia; assembly: GCA_037974485.1. Lineage (NCBI taxonomy): Eukaryota > Metazoa > Chordata > Actinopteri > Characiformes > Alestidae > Hemigrammopetersius > Hemigrammopetersius urotaenia. Next base: position 5,343 of record JBBPDC010189519.1, read on the forward strand.
TTCAGCACGGTCTCTCGAGAGCAGGGGTCCGTTTGGACCCCAAACCCCGGAGATCCAAGAGCTCCAGGGGAGTTCAGCTGGTCTAAACTACGAGCGGAAACACAACAGGAACAAATGAGCATCTACCGATACACTGACAGTCCAGTTTAAATGAGCTCTCTAATTTATTAACAATAAAAGCAAAGCTAAGACATTTTGGCAATCAGATTCAGATCAACAGCTGAAGAAATCTTGCTTTTGGTCCACAGTGATGTTTTTCTTTGTTATTGAAAAGGTCTATCATCAATACCTTCACTGTGGAAATCTCACAAGGGGAAAAAAAAAGTCAAAAGTTTGGATACACCTTCCCAATTAATGGTTTACTAATGTTTTATAATATTGAAAACATCAAAAACATGAAGAAACAAATGAATTTATGCAGTAAACAAAAAAAAACAAACAAATAAAAAAAACAAGAGTAAAAATTGTTGTTAAATAGTAAATAAAGAAAATACAGTTTTTTCAATATTCTATTCAAAAGGTTTTAAATGTATTGAGTTAAGACATCAGGAACACACAGGCAACAAAACTCTGGTAACCTGAGGTCAAAAGGCCGCAAGTGTGACCTGGAGGTCCCAATATGGCAAAATGAGAACAATAACAGACACGAAATCTCTCTTATAAAGAGATATAGTTACGCAGTATTAAGCAACAAGTCACTTTCAATGGAAAGTTGAATGTAAAATTACACTTTCAACTTTCAGCAAAATCATTTGATAACGACTTTGTTATTGAAAAGGTCTGAAAATCAGACACACCTTCCTAATCAATGGTTTTCTTTACTTTTGTTCTACATTATAGATTAACATTAAAAACATCAAAATCATGAAGGAACAGATATGGAATCACGCAGTAAACAAACAAAAAAACCCAATTAGAATGTGCTTTATATTTTAGAGGCTTCAAATTAGCCACCTTCTGCTTTGATGAGGTGTATCCAACTGGTAGCGTAATTACAAATGTCAGAAGTTCTTCTGATCATGTTCTCAGGGTTATTGGTCACAAAACAAAGTAACTATGATGGATGAAACTGTATATGCTTTACGTGAAGACAAGAGAAATAAAAACCAAATGTGCTATTAATTTACCATGTACTAAAGCAATTATCACCAAATACTTCATATTTAGAATCCCACACCTTATTATGTAATAGTAAGCAGTTAGTTATAGGAGTGAGAACTGAACACTGCCAGCGTCTTTTTTACATTATAACCCTATGGAGTGAACCGTCCTGAGCGCTTTTTTAAACGCCACCGCCGGCGTCTTTTTCTGCAGCTCAGAGCGTCTTTGAGTTGAAAAAAGTTACATTTTTCTGAAAAGAACGCCCGACGTCAAGCGCCTTTTTGACAGCTGACCAATGACAAGCAAGTAGCGAGACCCGTCGTTTCCATTACAAAGAACAAGAAAAAATGGAGACGGTGCCGGTAGATAAACTAAAAAAGCGCTCAGGACTTTTTTGAATAAACGCTTTACTCCATAAGGTTATAATGTAAAACAGATGCCCGCAGTTTGAATTTTGTCTGCGTTTTTGCAATCGATGGTGCAACGATTTGTAGCAGGTCTTCAAACTGACTGTCTAAAATATGCCACAAACCGTGCAACATCCAACCGGAGCTCCTGGACTAAACTGTTGTAAACACCATACAGTTTCCTTCCCCGTATAATGTTGTGCTCCCACAAACACCTTCGTGAACCAACACTCTCCTCGCCGGTAACTTCAAAAGACAACACAAGAGCCAACTTTCTCTAGGCTACTGTTACAGCTGTTACAGCAACATTTGTAATCGATTATTTGTAACCAAACACTGCCAGCTTTGTCAACTTTTTCTTGTCAAAAAAGGCGTGTGTACACGCCCTTAGAATGCATTGTGACATTTTAACTCACAAGGGTGAGCGTGTTGAGCTGTCTGGTCTCGCGATCTTCACCGTGACGGGACTGTGCACGGGAGTATTGCGCTGACTGAGGATGTTCTTCTTGCGGAACCCATCCCATTGGGCTGGGGGAAGCACGCCCACCGAAGAAGTCCCGGTCTGCTGCAGAGGATAATGTCTCTGAGGGGTAATGGTAAACCTCCCCAAAGAACCTACTGGGTCTCTGTGGGCAAAGGACAGCAAACAACAGTGTTAATGACATCTAGGCACTAAACAGCTTACTGCACTGAAATGGGCAGGTAGACTGGAGACCAGTGGTTCGGCAATGTCCAGCACTGTTCAGCGATTTCCTACTTTAACAAACCCAAATCAACAGCTCTGACTGCCAGTTTGAGTAGGAAAATCACAAAACTGGGTTTCAAACTGGCCCTTTGGGGTCAAAGCTGAACACTCCTGGGGTCAAACCAAGATTCTCAGATTCTGCAACCGACACCGATACTTTAAATGCCCAAATACATACTGCAGATATTTTTGGGATGAGCAACAAAACACCCTCACTTTAACTCCTTGGCCAGACAAAGTGACAATCCAAGCATCTTGATAAATAACATTATTGTTAGTAAATCAAGAAATTGTTTTTTTTTTTTTATTTAAAAAAATTCAATTCCAAAGGTTTAAAATCAGTTAAGACACCAGGAACACACCCACTGGCAACAAACTCAGGTAACCTGAGGTCCCCCAGATAGAACAAACCTATCTGGGGGGAAAAAAAGAGAAAGTTATAGTATTATGCAGAAACACAATTAACATAACTAATAGTTTTAGTTCATTTTCTAAGCATATGTCTGCAGAAATCGGAATGTAAAATTTCACATTCATCTTTCAACAAAATAATACGGCGGGCGCAGGGCGCACCGCCGTCAGCGCTCAGGTCGGTACGAGTACAATTTTAGAATTCAGATTGTTAAGATGAGGTGACAAGTGTGTTTTTAATCTTATACTATCGAACTATTGAATGATTTCTGTTGACGTTGAGACACGGGAGCAGTAAGAGAGGATCAGTGACGTCTGGGTGTTGTAAAACAAGACAGTTTTTTAAATGTAAATTCCTGAACTAAATAATTTCGCGAAGGGTATCGATTAGTTTTAGACAATATACAACATACACTAACGGCTGAAATTAGGTGTTTCAAATTAAAAAGTTAATTTCAATCAATTTCACCTCAAAAAGGTTTTAGCAGCGAACCCGGCAGTCCCACCCAGAACAGCCCAACACCAGCACCAGCGGCCGCCACACTGGACCAGGCACTCAGACCTAAACTGACCCGTCTACCTGTGACCCACTGGTTCACTCCTTAACTAACTGGTCTCAGCTGCTGAGTTTGTCACTTACAGTCCCAATAGAGTGTTATTCTATTGTTACGTCTCGGTTATAATTGTGGCTTGAGATGCCCTGTATGCATGGGGAGACGTGTCCCTCCACTTTTAAAATAATTTCCTCCTGCCACCTTTACACCCAGCAACCTGTATGAGTGAAACATGCAAGACACTGAGTGCAGCACAAAAATGTGTGATTTAGATTCATTAATCAAAGAGCTTGTAATAGATTATTTTTTTTAGTCGTTTGACACATCTAGTTGAAATGTCTCGATGTGAAACTGCAATTTTTTAAATGTTAATGTATTATTTATTCTAGAAGAACGCAAATGTGCAAAAGTAAGCTTGTTATTTGCATATACAGTTGTGCCATTTCTGCCATGTTGAGAATGCTCATTTATCTTCATGCACTAATTAAAAATCTGTAGATTTTCTCCTTTACTGTAGCTGCTTCAGTAAGAGCATGGCACTGGCAGTAACAATTAACTAAGCAAGGAAAGCTGGTAGAGACTACAACTCACTTATAGCACAGACTACAGTTCACTTCATATGCAGCAGGCTTTTGTTAAAAATGTATATGTAAGTATATGTACAGTGGAGGGAGGCCTGTGCACCAGAAGAGCTTTATATCTATGACACCCCTAAGGATCAGAGATAACCGGTGAGGAGCTGGGTGGTGTCGGAGCTGTGTGTTAAGAGTGCTGCCAGAAGGAACTCCCACATTTTCAAATCTTGGAGGGAAAACAGATGTAAACACATGGAGGGGTTTCAGAAGTGACTTGGTACAGGTAAGTGTAAGTAGATGGTAGAAAATAGAATGAAGGGTTAAGGTAGAAGAGTGAACGGAGAGATGAAGATGGAAGAGAGCATGGAGAGGTGGAATAGATAAAGAGATGAAGGTGGAAGAAAGAATGGAGAAACGTGGGTAAATTAGAGAATGGGGAGATGAAGAGATGTGGGTAAACGACAGAACGGAAAAATGTGGAGTCCGAGTGTCTGGTGTGGGTTTACCCGAACGAGAGTCTCCTGCTGGGTGTGGGGGCCCCGTGGTTGGGCCGGGTCAGTCTGTCCCGGAGCTGCTCCCCCGGGCGAAGGGGGGTCCTGCAGGCGGCAGGAGGGTTCTCCGGCCGGACGAGGTAGCTCCCCATGAGTAAGTCCCGCGGACTGAAAGGAGAGTCTCTGAGCGCCACTCTCCTGGCCCTGGAGTCTCTTTCTACGGAGTTGTCCCCGGCGCGGGGCTGTGTCCGGGAGCTACCCGGCAGGCAGCGCAGCAGGCCCGGTGGCACCGTCAGGCCAGGCCGGGGGTTCAGGCCTAGCCGCCCGAACAGCCGAAAGTCCTCGGCCCGGTAGAGTCCGACCCCGCAGGATCCCGCAAAGAACAGCAGGAGGCAGAGCCCAGCCGGGACCAGGCCGAGCAGCAGCAGGAGCAGTGCGATCAGACCCAGCGCGGTCCAGCGCACAGCCAGCCGCCGCTTCTCTTCAGGAGACATGGCGGACTGCCTCCCATCGGCCCGCGCGCCACCCCGAGCGGCTCTCTTCAACCGACTCCAACGACCCGACTCACTAAGAAGATCCGGTTAAGGAGAACAATTCAGTCTCTAGCACCACCACCACCACCACACACACAAACACACACACACAGAACAGGACTGAACCACTCACAGTCCCACACAAACACACACACACAGTCTCTCACAGTCCCCCCCCTCTCATACACAGAGTACAGGACTGGACCATTTACAGTCTCACAGACATTTTAGGAGTGTGTCTATAAGGGGCTATTTGGTTTATTTTCTCTGCCGAAGGCTGTTTATCATTCTGTTACAAATATTTCATGCAGCAATGCAACCAAACCAACAGCAGGACAAATTCTGTCTCATCAACCACCTTTTCAAACGTGTTTATATATTTTCTCGCTAGACCTCAACCAGCCTTCATTGTTGTGGTCCCTTATAGTCACGCGTGAACACACTACAGCACAGCACACTGTGTGAAATTCTTTCTCTGTATTTAACCCATTTAACCCAGCGCCCGTGCAACAGTGTGTGGGGACATTATCTTTCTTATCTGTGCAGGTTTATTTTCTAGGATGAAGGCTCAGTATCATTCTGTTACAAATATTTAATCCATCGTTGTTTCCTGTTTGAGCTTTGTGCATTTCGGGTCTGACTCCAGTACTGAGTGGAATCAGTGAACAGCTCACTTGTTCATCACTGTTTATTATAATGGAGGATGAGGGAAAAGAATAAACTTGTGAATCAAAGGATCTTTGAATTGGACACGCGACTCTTTAAAAGAATCGATTCAGTAAACTGAATCGGAGATTTCCTCTCTCTTCTGCCGCGTGCACAGGTGACCATTCACGCAGACACGTGGTGGAAACGGCACAAAATGACACAAAAGACTTTTCTGAAAGTGATACAGGATGATCTTTGGAAAATGAGCATTCATTAGTACCAAAATCGTGGTGAATATGTGAAAAATAATGAAAATACATTTACCCTCATAGTGGATGCCGTTTATGCACCACCAGACCTGACAGTTCAGTGAAACACACCTACAAATAATTATATAACAACATGCATTAATATTATAATAATAACTGGATGCATTTTCGCAGGAAAATGCCAAGAGTGATTGTATGGTTGATAGGCATCTGGGTTGTCTAGGTTGCTAGGTGGTTACAAATGGTTGCTGAGGTGCAGCAAAAATCTGATTTTTTTTTTTTTCGTTTTTACTGTAAAAATCCCCAGTTGTGAAAATGTAAACAATTTAGAAATATTTACAATAAAAAAAAGTCTTTCCCAGTAAGTATTCTCTTCCACTAGCTCTTCTGGGGACACACTGAGATAATCCCAGGCCAGCTGAAAAATACTATCCCTCCAGCATGTCCTGGGTCTGCAGTGGGGGATGCCCAGAAAACCTTCTCCGGAAGCCATCCAGGGGGCATTCTCACATGGTGCTCTCTCTTCACCACAACAGACCGGTTAAGCGTCCACAGCACTGTCCGTCTGTCCAACTGAGATACTCCACTTGGGGCTCTCCCTGATCTGTAGTTGGCAATCCACCTGTTTCTGGCTGAGTACCATGGCCTCGGACTTGGAGGTGATAATTCTCATCCCAGTCACTCCACATTTGTCTGAAAACTGTCCCAATGCATGCTAGAGATCGCCAACTGATGAAGCCAACACTATCCAATCATCTGCAAATGCAGCAACCCAGGTCCATCTAGCACCATGTGATGGGTAAAGAGCTGGTTCAACATGTTCCGCAACCAGGATAAAAACATTGTTCCTCCTGAATCTGAAGGGAATCCTATCGATCAGACTCTTCACACCAACACCCTGGCATAGACTTTCCCAGGAAGGCTGAGATGTGTAATCCTCTATGGTTGGCAAACACTCTCCAGCCCCCTTTAAACAAAGGGACCAGCACCCTGTCCTGCAGGTCCAGAGGCACTGGCCCTAAACTGTCAGCCAGCACAGCCCAACAACACCCAGACACCAAAGAACTGTTTAACCACAGCAACCTCAGCCTCTGTGATGGGCAAGTCCATCCCAGCTTCTTCAGGCTCTGTGCCCTCCTTGGGCATCGCAGAGGCTGTGTGGGTCAGTCAAGGTCTTCCACACTGAACTCCTCCAGCATGTCTTTATGGAGCTCGCTTTGTGCTCTGGCACACAGTCATGCTGGAATAGAAAAGGTTCTTCCACAAACTGGGTCCACAGAGTTGGAAGCATGGTGTCGTCCAAAATGTCCTGGTCTCCTGAAGCATTAAGATTCCTTCACTGGAAGAAAGCGCCCTGAATTTAATAATGAAGAGGTGTGTCCTACATACTTTTACACCCATTATCTAGAGTGATAGATTGTGGTTTGGGACGCAGCTTCCATCTGATGCTCCAGTTTTATTTCATTATAGCCCAAACGTTTTGCTGTTTTTACTGAACTGCTCGCTAAAATCAGTCAATTTTTTGCCTTCGCCCTCTTTGTTGGTTGCCTGTGAAGAAACAGTCCTGGTTCTGTTATTACTGTATTACTGATTCTACTGCAGTGATCAAGCAATGGTTTATACATCTAGTGCGCAAAACTACTTTTGCATTGCTTTACATGATCACGTGAAGCATTTCTCTGGTCTTAGAGCAGCCTTTACACATATTAAAGAGAGAGTTCGGTGCAGAATCGAATTTAAATAGAGATTTTAAAAAGTTGAAACACATTTTAGTGGTTTCACTGCTGCCAACACTCAGCTCCTTTACGGTCCCTGACCGAGTCACGCTGGGTGTGTTACAGCAGTGAAAGTGCCTGCAGGACTGTTTTAGATTAGTGTCCTGCTGGAGGGTCCAAACACAGGCCAGTTGTAGCCTTTTGGCTGAAGCAGACAGTTTTTCAGATCTCTGGGTCCATGGTGGAGCTCATGATGTCTCATAATAAGGGACGCACTGGCGGAGTCTGGGGGTGCTCCCCTCTGAAAAATTAGATTTCTGCATTCTGGTGTATTTTTAACAGGTTGTTAAACACTTAATTTTACCTACAAAAGTGACTTAATCCAACGGCTATTTTATATTTAACAATCAGCCTCGTTTAAACCCTCTGCTGAGCTTAAGATAACGAAATTAATGTCTCTTCATTTATCACCAACGATGGGTTTATGGGCATATTTTACTTTTAACTTTGTGTATTTTTTATTTAGTCTTCACCGGAGAAAAAAAAACGGTCTTGTGGGGAAATTCTGACTCACTTTCCGCTTCTTTGTAAAAAAAAAAATTCTTGTCTGTTGTTTCTGGGGACGGAGGAAATATTGCAAACAATTGTTCATCAACCAAGAATCCCCCGGGTTTACTGTTTAAGTGCCTAAATAAAGCAAAGCTTACTCCTAATATTTCATTGTTTAGTTGAACATTAATTTTTCGGTTTCCTCTGTTTTCCTGCACAGAGGGTTTGAGTTGCTGCTCCTGGATCAGCAGCCTGTATGTGCTCTGACCAGTCACTTCACCTGCAGGCGGGGAGTGGAGGAAAACCCGGAGCGGATTTTCTCCTATCGGTTAAGTGGAATGGATTTTTTCGCGAAACAGCGCTGGGTGAACTAATATTTTATTATTGTTAAATTATTATTATTATTATTATTATGTTCAAACAAATAGAAAAAGCACATGAGAAAAAAACTGAATGGCGTCGACGTCCATGCTCTGAAAGAAAAATCGCCTCCAGAAAATCCCAGATCTTCCGCTCTTCTTAACGTTTCTCCATAGTCTTCGTGCTTTTTACACCAAATGCATGTTTAATACTAAAACGCTCTATTTGTGCATTCTCTTGTCTTCCAGGCAGGTTAAAAAAAACTGTGTTTGTGTGTGTGTGTGTGTATTTATTTCAATAAAAAGTTTGATTTAAACCCATCTAAATCTGTATGTCAGTGCTTTGCATTGAGAAAAGTTACTTTATGCATGATTACCAGAAGTTTAATTTTAGAAAAACATGTTTATCTTTTCTCCTTTAACCACTAGAGGGCGCCTAGTTCTGCAGTATTTGAATATGCGTGTAAACGCGCCCCCTTCTGGCTGAACTGTGTAGTGTGTAAATGTGTTTCAGGCTTGTATAGGGATTTTAAAAGCTGTTTTTGTTTAAATAGAATATGGCACATATGCTAGGCGGGGTGCTTGATGACAACCTTTTGATCCAAGACAATACAACATGAATTAGCAGTGCAGGCTGGGGGCCTGGTGGTTAGGGAGTTGCCTCTGTGATTCGAAGGTTGTGGGTTTTTTAAAATCCCAGGACTGCCAGTGGCAACACTGAGGGACCCATGAGCAATTACCGTCCCCATACACTGCTCCTCGGGTGCCCCCTGCGTTGGTTTCAAATGGGTCAAATGTAGAGAAAGAATTTCACATTGTTCACACTGAGCTGTGGCGTGTTCACCCGTGACCACGAGGGGGCACTGTGCTATTGTTAGTGTCACTGGATGTGTGCTCAGATTTCAGAATTCAGATCGAGGGTTTGTTTGTTGTTCTGAAATCCTCCTGAACGCTGTGGCAGGAAGAACTCGTATGAAGAACAGTGTAGAAGGTCTGGACGATTAGAGAAAGAGCATTAGGAAGGATGATGGTGGCACAGGTGGCACATGGCGACTGGGTTTAGGGGCAGATGTGTGATCCAAACCTTGAAAAGCTCATTTCCCTTTGCCATGCCCAGTGTAATCCTAATATGTGTGTGTGTGTGTTTGGGAGGAAGTTCACTCAGACTACATTAAGGCCCGGTGTGGTGCTCTCCACTGACTCTGCTCTTATTAGCCGGGTGCAGATGGTGTCGGCTGTCTGCTGGTCTAATGGTTTTAACCTGGCCATGTTCAGATTAAGCACCCAGCATCAGTACAGGCCACTGGCCAATTTACCACACACACACACACACACACACACACACACACACACACACACACACACACACACACACACACACACACA
>JBBPDC010189529.1:0-15083 GCA_037974485.1 Hemigrammopetersius urotaenia
CTCTGGTAGCGCCGTTTGTACTCAGTTCAACAGAACAATACTATGAGTGTCCATAACTGTTCACTGCTTAACTTTACCTGTTTCCCTAAGTGAAAGGAAAGGTTTGGTGAAAAGTGTTCAGCCCTTTATACATGCTAATTCCTTCCTACAACCCTGGGGGCTAAGCCCCCCTTGTCTTTCCGTCCTAGTGACGTCGCTGTTTCACAGTAGGTATACATCTGCGCTAAAATATCAAGGTGAAAGTAATCATAACTTGCGTAGTATAGATGCAGCTACCAACCCAATTTTGTGAATAGATTAATGGCAATATTTTTTTAGGGGTGGGCATAGATTAATTTTTAAAATCTAGATTAATCTCACTGTAATCTTGGAATTAATCTAGATTAAAATGGCCCATTTGAATTCTGCCGAAGGTCTGAAGACCCACCCACAAAATGATCCCAAGCCACCCTAAATATATAGTCATTATTATACTATTTTTAAATTATATATGCAAACATTTCATACAAGATATCACTAATCGACCCAGTTTCTGTCACAGCCTCTCAGACCTCGGCAGCAGTGCGCGCCTCTCAGCCATCCCCAGCCGTGCGTTCCACTCAGCCATCGCCAGCCATGTGTGCAGCGGCGAGCACCTCTCAGCCAGCGGCAGCAGTGAGCACCTCTCAGCCAGCGGCAGCAGCGAACACATCTCAGTCAGCGGCAGCTGTGCATGTCTCTCAGCCAACGGTCCCTGCAGCAGTTCCCTCAATGCCAGTTCCGGTCTCTGTCCCGGCTGACTCAACTCCAACATCAGTGATGCCTGACTCAACATCAGTGCCAGCACTTGCAGCAGAGGTTCTAGTGTGCACCTCTCCTCCAGTGGTCCCTGGGCATACATCACCTCCAAGGATTTCCACACGCACCTCCACACCTGTGAATCCAGCGGATAGTGCCCCTGACTCTGACTCGGTGTCTGGACTGACCGACCGACTCCTGACCCGGCACCGGTTCCTGCACCGGGTGACCCGACTCCTGACCCGTCACCCGTTTCCGCACTGGGTGACCCAACTCCTGACCCATCACCGGTTCCTGCACGGAGTAACCCGACTCCTGACCCGTCACCGGTTCCCGCACCAGGTGACTCGATTCCTTACCCATCACCAGTTCCCGCACGTGTAATCCGACTCTTGACCCATCACTGGTAACGGCACTGGTTGACCCGATTCCTGACCCATCACTGGTTCCCACACCAGTTGCCTCAATTCCAGTGATGGCCTCCGGCTCCTACCTCCTCGACTCCAGCTCCTGCCTCCTTGACTCCAGTGATGGCCCCCACTCCGGCCTCCTCGACTCCAGTGACGGCATCCACTCCGATCTCCACAACTCCTACACTGGTCTTCACACCCATGCCCGACCTTTGTCGCAAGTTGGGACATCTGCCTCGGTCGCAGTTATGAGGAGCCGACCCGGTCCTCCTCCTCCGCCTCCGAACTGGACAGGGGTCCTGGAAGTGGCTGGAGTTGTGGCTTGGGGGGGGGGGGGTACTGTCACAGTCCCTGCCTGCAACCACTAGGGGTCGCTATAGACTAATGGAATTATCTAGCACCGGTAATATCTTTTCACTGACTGCCCTCTCACCTGTACTGTGTTCCCTTTTTTGCCACCGTATTCCCATTAGTTCTTGTTTTCTCTGGGGTATTTATGTTGGGGTTTTTCTGTCACCAGTTATCTGGACATGCTTCCTTTTCCTCTTGGTCATTGTCTTTCCCTTAACACATCTACTTGTTATTCTAAGTCTAAATAAAACCTTATCTAAAATGTTACTCCGCTGCCGTGCATTTTCTTTCCTGCCAGGACAAGGCCTAATCGGGACAGTTCCATTCGTAAGAAGCTGGATTAAAGCAGGATATCGCCTCTTTTCTTCTTGTAAACAAGGACAACAACCCCAAGAAGTCCAGCCAAGGCATATTTGGTCTAATCTAACTTAAGTTAACTTAAGGTTTGTTTTAAAACAACAATATGGAGAACCCCAGAATATTTCCAGGTATTCGCATTTTTTAAGAGGGGCTGTAATATATTTCCTCTTGATTTCAGCAGACTGGTGACGCAGTCCAGGGCGATGTATGACCAAGGGCGGCAGGGGACGGGGCGAGGCTGGAGGACCCCCAGAGTGGGTTGGTTAAATGACTTGGCCCTGGCGCACAACATGCATGTCTGGACATAGGTCTTCATATCTTCGCCCATCGAGGGCCACCCAAAGGTTCTCCTAATGAAACTGGCCATCAGACCAACTCCATGGTGACCTGCGAGGGAGGAATGTCCCCACTGAAGAACCTCAGGCCAGAGTGTGGTGGAGCGAAGAGACGTCCAGGCAGAGTGTTCTCCTGCATGGAAAGAAAGTGACCAAAGGGAGGTACCACGCCTGGCAGGAGGTCAATGGCCAAGTCATATGATGAGGTGGCAAGGTGGTAGCTTTCTTTTTAATGAATACCTCCACTGGGTCAGCATCAGAGACCCCCGACTCCCCAGAAGACATCCCAGGCCCCACTGAAGAATTCTCTGTTGTGTCCAAGAAATCAGTGGGTCATGGTGAAGAAGCCAGTGGAATACTAAGAGGTTAGGAGGAGAGGTGAGAGTGGTGACGTAAAATTTGATATTTTCAGTGTGCTTGTCAATGGTGAGGGTCAAGGGAGAGGTCTTGTGGGTAATAGGGCTGGTGGAAAATGTCAGACTATCTATAGAGGTGATATTAATAGGCTAGGTTAATGCCTCAAATCAGTTGAGCAGCAAAAACCTCATCCACTGGTCTATATGCAGGCACAGTTGGATGAGCCCGTCTACGGTGATGGGAGCTCCTGCCCGGGCAACTCATCCTTCATATGGGGAGCCAGCCCCTTGTAGAAGGCGGTCTGGAGTGCTCCTGTACCGCCAGTGTCCAGAACTCCGCCATGTATTTACTGAGCGGACGCTCCCTTTTGCGAAGATGGTATAGTTTTAAGTCGGTCTCCACCTCACTGTCTGTATGTTGGAAAGTGCCCTTGAAGTGGTGACAGAACTCAGGGTAGGAGTGGGCTACATCCGAGTCTGACCTCAAGACCCACTCAGCTGACTGCCTGGGAAGGAAGGACACGAGAAGAGCAATGTGGTCCATGTTGTAGATATCTGCCTGAAACCCCAATAACATATTTAAGTCAAAAACACATGACACTTCCCATCGCCTCCTTCCCATTTATCTGGAGGGGCAAGAATCGAAGGTCTGGGGAAAGCAGTAGGGGCAGGAGAGGGGAAAGGAGAAGGAGGGTGATCTCAGGGTGCTGCCTGTGAAACTGCCTGCCCAGCAGCCATGCACAGCATTTTCAAGGGTTTGCTGAGCAAGCTCTGGCTGAGCCACAAAGGACTCGGGAAGAGCCTGTTGCAAGCCAACCACCTCTCGTTCCAGCCATGCAATCACAGCAGCCTGCTGCGTAACAGTATCACATAGTGCAGAAAATTCCACTGGGTTCACGAATATAAGCTCAGTCATTCTGTCAGGATGAAAGAGGATAGCTGCTACACCAGTGTAGTGTGGTAGATAAACCCAAATGCGGAGTAGCACGGGAGAGTCCGTAGACCACACACTACGCTATGCGAACGAGTAACGAAAGAGTAAGGATTCGACATGGGAACCTGCATTCTCACTCACACACAGGGTAAGAAAATACCGGAGTACTCACCCTTAGAAGGTCTGAGAAGACGGCTGGTTTGAGGTGAAGACTTAATGACTGAGCATTGACTACCTGCCTTACCCGGGCTTATATATCATGTGACATGCTCATTTCCGATTGCCATTAAGTGTCACATGTGTGCATGACAAGCAGCTGTGGTGGAGGTCGCACAAATAAACAGGTGACAATAAAAATCAGGGCAGGACAAGTGCAGAGCCCAAATCAAAAGCATGTGTACATATAACCAAAGACAAGAAGTGACAAGACAATGAGAAACAGAATGGGGAGTGCAGGTGTGTAAAAAAACAGGATGAGTCTGTTACACTTCCACTGTTTCCCTTAACAGAAGACTAAAATCAAAACCAAATAGATTTGTATTAAATACACACAGGATGAATCGCAGCAAGATAAAACCATGGGAATGTGAAACTACCTGTATTTTATTGGAAACTATTTTCTATTGCTATTCCAAACATGTTCTGCATTTTATTAAAATTTTGTGCAAGTGCCCGAATACTCACACAGCTTTTGTAGATGCTTTGATTACTGGAAGCAGCCTCAGGAGACAATCCTCTGATGGATCATATTTACTGAGGTCAAACACATCCAGCTCTTCTTCAGAGTTCAGCAACACAAACACCAGAGCAGACCACTGAGCAGGAGAGAGCCTGGCCTCATGGAGACGATGCTCACCATTTCTTCGCAGGTATTTTTGCACTTCCTGCACTAGAGAATGATCATTCAGCTCATTCAAACAGTGGAACAGATTGATGGATCTTTCTGGAGAGGTGTTCTTCTGAATCTTCTCCTTGATGTATTTGACTGTTTTCTCATTGCTGTGAGTTCTGTGCCCTGTCTGAGTCAGAACGCTTCGCAAAATAATTTGATTGGACTCCAGTGAGAGACCCAGGAGAAAACGGAGAAAAAGATCCAGGTGTCCATTCTCACACTGTAAGGCCCGGTCCACTGCACTGTTGAGGAAGTCGGCCATTGATGACTTGCTGAAAAGCTCAGAGAGTTCAGTGGTTTGCTGTTTAGTGGGTTGCTTTTTCAGAACGTTTTTGTAGACAAAGCAGAGAAAAGCATATAAAGCAGCAAGAAACTCCTGAACACTCAGATGTACAAAGCTGAAGACCTTCCCCAGTTCCAGCCCTGGCTCCTCCCTGAAGATCTGGGTGCAGACTCCAGAGAGCACTGACACTTCTCTAATATCAATACCGCTCTCTCTTAGGTCTTCCTCATAGAAGATCAGGTTTCCTTTTTCAAGCTGCTGGAAAGCCAGTTTTCCCAGAGCCAGAACACTTTCTCTAGTCTGGTCAGGATCAAGTTCACTGTACTTCTGGTTCCTGTGTTTGATCTGGAAGATCAGAAAGTATGTGAACATCTGCGTCAGGGTTTGGGGGATTTCTCTACTCCCAGCTTCACTCAACAGCCTCTCTAGAACAGTGGCTGTAATCCAGCAGAAGACTGGGATGTGGCACATGATAAAGAGACTTCTTGAAGACTTGATGTGTGAGATGATCTTGTTGGCCAGACCCTGATCACTGATCCTCTTCCTGAAGTACTCCTGCTTCTGAGGGTCACTGAACCCTCTCACTTCTGTAACCTGGTCAACACACTCAGGAGGGATCTGACTGACTGCTGCTGGTCTAGATGTGATCCAGAGGAGAGCAGAGGGAAGTAGATTCCCCTTGATGAGGTTCGTCAGTAAAACATCCACAGAGGTTTGCTCTTCTATATCCACCACATTGTCATTGTTCTGAAAATCCAGAGGAAGTCGACACTCGTCCAGACCATCAAAAATGAACATGACTTTGTATCGTCTGTAGTGTTTTGATTTTAATTCTTGCATTCCTGGAAAGAAGCGACGAAGAAGAGTCATCAGACTGAGCTTCTTCTCCTTCATCAAGTTCAGTTCTCTAAAAGGAAGCGGAAATATGTAGAGAACGTCCTGATTTACTTTCCCTTCAGCCCAGTCCAAAACAAACTTCTGCACAGAGACTGTCTTTCCAATTCCAGCAACTCCTTTGGTCAGAACAGTTCTGATGGTCTTCTGTTCTCCAGGTAAGGGTTTAAAGATGTCATTACATTTAATTGGGGTCTCCTGGGTTGTCCTTTTTCTGGATGCAGTTTCGATCTGTTTCACCTCGTGTTCCTCAGTGGTCTCTCCGCTCCCTCCCTCTGTGATGTAGAGCTCTGTGTAGATCTCATTCAGAAGTGCTGAGGTTCCATGGCCTAATAGTCCTTCATTAATTCTCTGACATTTGTCCCTCAGTCTGGATTTGAGTTTTTGATGGCAGGCAGGGGCCAGTCCTGATAAAAGAAGAACACAACAGTAAACATGTTAACTACAGGACTTTAATCATGCACGAAAGACCCCTGCATTAAAAATTGGCTATGGTCCTATCTTAAAAGTATATATTTTTTTGTTTTAAGCTGCTACCATCACCCCATTTACTCACTCCTTCCCTCCCACTCACCCCATGTGCAAACCCACACAACAAAACAGAGACATGTGAGGCCTGTCCCCCAAGGAAACGGGTAGCCATTTCCAATCTCTCTGTTTTTACAGTTGAACATTTCATTGTCCCCATTAATCTCTCTGTTAACTCCCTGTCTATGTTTGCCACAGCCCTAGTCGACTCCAGAGCTGGAAATTTCATTGACTGTAAACTGGCTGAGCACCGAGCACACCCCTTCCTGTGCACGATTTGGATGGGCGACCCCTTGGCATATTATGCAACAAACATGTTCAATAAAGTAACAGGTTGGAGCATTACAAAATGAATGTATCTCGTTTTTTGTTATTTCCTCACCTAGAGACCCGGTAGTGTTAGGTCATCCCTGGCTGGTGACACATAATCCCCAAATTTCATGGCCAGAGAGAGAGATTTTGTCTTGGAGCCCGAGGTGTTTAAAGGACTGCATGCAACTTCCTTTACTTGCCAACATTGTAGAGCCCATTACTGAAAAAGGAAACCACTATTACTCCAGTTTATGCTGCCTTTTCAGACCTGTTTAATCCTCCTCCTGAGAAAACTCTGCCTCCACATCACTCATGGGATTGTGACATCAATTTGTTACCCAATGCTCCCCTGCCTCATTGCAGACCAAATCCTCTATTGCTTCCCGAAACGGTAGACGGTCGAATAAAGGTATTATTCGACCGTCTACCTCTCCCGCCGTTTCAGGTTTCTTTTTTGTAGAAAAGAAAGATGGAGGTTTGCGGCTCTGTATAGATTATCGAGCACTCAACAAGGTCACTGTCAAGTTCTTTTACCCATTGCCTCTGATACCCTCTTCCCTTGAGAAACTACGTACTGCCACTGTTTTTACTAAATTGGATCTCCGAAGTGTATATAACCTCATACCACCTCAGTGTTTCAATCTTTCATGGATGAAACCTTTAGAGACATGTTAGATCTGTTTGTTCTGGTGTATATAAATGACATCCTCGTTTTCTCTCATGATATCGAGTCTCATGTTCAACACATGAAGCTGGTCTTGCAACGATTACGGGAGAACCAATTGTACATCAAAGGGGGAAAATGGTCTTTCACCAGACCTCTATTTCTTTCTTAGGACATGTATTTGGGTTTGGGACTCTTCAGATAGAGATGCAGAAAACACAAGCCATCCAGCAGTTTCCAAAGATCAGCCAGATCAGCCGACCCTCTCATGTTTTTACTTTGACAGAGATTGAACCCTCGCCAGGCCCGTTGGATGTTGTTTTTCTCACCTTTTCGATTTATTGTCACTTGTCGACCTGGGTCAAAAAATTCCAAAGCAGAGGCACTCTCCA
Organism: Hemigrammopetersius urotaenia; assembly: GCA_037974485.1. Lineage (NCBI taxonomy): Eukaryota > Metazoa > Chordata > Actinopteri > Characiformes > Alestidae > Hemigrammopetersius > Hemigrammopetersius urotaenia. Next base: position 7,489 of record JBBPDC010189529.1, read on the forward strand.
GATAATTTGAACAGCACGAAAAAACAGTTACTATTACTACAATCTTACCTCCCTCTTGTGTAGTGGCTCCTGTTCGATGGGAATTGGTGGATCAGATTGAAGAGTTCAACTAGGATAATCCTCCACCTGACGAAACTCCTGCAGGTAAACTATTTGTTCTCCCCAGTTTTAGGAGTCAGTTGATACAATGGGAACAGATTTTGTTCTGTCTTGTCCTATTTGTGCACAATCTAAAACTTCCTGCCGGACTCTTGGAACCACTACACGTACCTTGATGTCCCTGGCCATTGATTTTATTACCGACCTTCCACTATCTGAGGGGAAGACGACTATCATGGTGGTGGACGGCTTCTCTAAGATGTGTCGGCTTATCCCTTTACCTGGTATACCAAAAGCCCTAGAAACTGCTGAGTCACTTGCACGAGAGGTTTTCCGCCTCTTTGGCATCCCGGAGGATATTGTCTCAGACCGGGGAGCCCAGTTCACATCTCAGGTTTGGAGGGCTTTTTTTTCCCGATTAGGGGTCAATGTCAGACTGACGTCAGGGTATCATCCACAAAGTAATGGCCACGTAGAAAGACTGAATGAAGAAATTTGCAGATTTCTCCAGTTGCATTGTGCCCAAAATCAGCATTCCTGGGCGATATACCTGTTCCGGGCTGAATATCCTCAGAACTCTTTGAGACATTCATCCTTGCTACCCACCCCTTTCCAATGTGTTTTAGGGTTCCGGCCTTCATTTTTCCCATGGGAATCCGAACGTACCCATGTGCCTGCAGTAGATGAGTGATTCCACCAGCGTGGTTAAGTATGGGAGGCATCTCACGTCCATCTGCAATGAGCTGTCCGGAAACAAAAACTGCATGCTGACCGTCACTGGCGATCTGCTCCCCTGTTTCAACCTGGGCAATGAATCTGGTTGTCCACCCGGGACTTGAAGTTACACCTTCCATCGAGGAAGCTTTCACCACGGTTCATTGGGCTGTTCAAGGTTATACAGCGTGTAAATCCAGTTTCTTATCGCCTTCTGTTGCCCCTTGGTATCGGATTTCTCCTGTCTTCCATGTGTCACTGTTGAAGCCTGTGGTATATAGCACTATGCATCCACCTGGGGTGGATCGTCTTCCTCCTCCTCCATTGGACTTGGACGGTGAGGTGGCCTATCGTGTCCGGGACATTCTGGACTCACGTTGGCGCGGTGGACGTTTGGAGTACCTCATTGTCTGGGACGGCTATGGTCCTGAGCAACTATGGTCTTGGGTGGATGCATCAGATGTCTTGGATCCTGGTCTCGTTGAGTACTTTCATAAGTCCCATCCTGATCAGCCTGCCCTGCGTCATTGTGGTCGTTATTAATAAATTCTAACATTTTTCAATACTCTGCATTTGGATTCTTTTCCGTATCACAAGACAACACTTCCATAAATCATACTTCTCCATTTGGTGTTATTGTATGTTAACAAACAGCTTTTGCTTCCTATTGCACTAGACAACATATTTTCTCTGTTCTCTTGTTTCTCTGTTCATGTAGAAAGATGCTACCTTGTCTACCCACCAAATCTGTTAGATGCTCTACTTAACTGAATGATGATCAATTTGACAGGTACGTTAGTTTGTAGCTACTATGTAATGAGATGAAAGTTTGCAACTTTGTCATTTTTGTTGAATGAGACTGGAAGAGAGGAGAGAACCTTTAGAACTTAAGATTAGACTTAATTTTGTGAGGAGTCTGCTCTGAAGCTCTGAAGTGCTCTGAAGTAGTTCTTGATGAATATAGATGTGACAGAGAAAAAACTTTTGTACATTCCAAGCTCGTAGTATTTCATATCTTAACTTAAACCCAAGGAAAATAAAAAGAAAGAACATAAAAGAAAAAGCAGCTGGTAATTGAACAAATAGAATTACCACAATATCTTTAATATTTTCTAAATAACTTTGGCTAGATAAAGCAAAGAGCAGCACTGAGCGGACACCACTGCAGAAGTGGCTCCTCTGATTTGAGCTTCACACTCAGGCTCAGTCTTTTCTCTCTCAGGTAATGAAGTACTGTAATAGTTTAATGACCCAGAACTCTTACTGATCTTTAGTGTGTCAGCGAGGTCTGTCTGGTTCATGCTCCTCAGGATGTGCAGTGTGACCTTCAGCAGCCCCTTTCTCACACTGTTATGATCCTCCTCAGCATCCACCCCTCTCTCAAGGTATACTGTGTCATCTGGATTAAGGAGCTTCTTGAATGTGTTCAACTCATTCTTCACTAGCGAGATGATCTTCTGCTCCAGTTCCTGATTAATAAACATAAAAAAGTGCTAAAGCTGTAAAATTATAGTAGGAACTGCTCTGCCTATATTGAAAAATGTATGTAAAAATAATTAGGGTGGAATATGTGGATTATATTGCAAATACATTAAAAGTACTAAAATGTAATAATAAAATGTAATTTTGAAATAATATTTAAAATAACAGCTTCTATAAGACTACAGGGGAAACAATGATACACCAAGAAAAATAATACAAAAAAAACCCTTCAGAACTATCATTCTTATTGGTTTGAAACAAAAAAAATGCTCATAAAAATAAGGTTGCTCTCCTAATTTCAGCTCCTCAATAGTGTTACAGTTGTACACGGATATAGTCAAAAATGTGAAACAGTGCCCAGCGGTAAACAGTGCAACAGCGGTAAAACAGTGAATTTCACTGAAACATGTTTCACAGCGCCTCCATTCATTTCAATGTAAATCTTCTCAGACCCGGCGGTTCAATTTTCAAGGTTTCAATGGACTCTAATAACCTACTGTGATAGGGTAGACTGAAGCTTCATAAAAACAAAACACATAACATTATTTAGTAGTATTTATTAATATTTCTATTTATTTGCTATTTTATTATTTATCTACAAGTGCACAGAAGGAAGGGCATTAGCTTGTTAGCTTTACCACTGGCAAGCAAAGTATTTATGGCAAGAAAATCAAGCTGCCCTGGGTACACAGCGAGGTACTGAGTTTGTTTCACGGTGTGTGCCGGGGATGAAGGGTGGTTTGTTTCACTAAAAATATTGACTAGCAGCCATCAGTCGTATATAATATGTATACAGGGATTGACATAAGCAGTACTCAAGAATTGGCATATTTGGTACAACAAATGCGCACCAGTTTCCAGTCATCACTGGCAAATGCGTCCCTAATTTGAGTAACTTTATTCTCGATCTCTAAGTACCACCACTCAGGAAAGGAAAACCTAAAAAAGAAAAATAATAATGATGTTTTAAAATATGGTTCCTGCCGGTCCGCAGAGCTCACTTCTGCACCAATCAAAATTCAGTCAGAACAGGTCTGATCTCAGCACTTCTGTAACTGCATGCCCCGGCCCTTCGACTTCACAGCCGGCCCCATTGACTTCACGGCCCACCCGTTAGCCAGAGTGATCTGCCCCTGTTCCACGGATCTGAGCGAGATGGCCACAAAAACAAGTACAGAATCGGGCTAAACCACCCCGAGTGGCTCTGCCACCCTGCCTTCCTCATTTCAACCAGTTAGTGGTGAAATATAATCCTGTGGGTGACTAGACCTGTCATTTATTTTCGGTTAAAAGTCAGTTTGCACGTTCAGCACCATTTGGCACTGTTCAAAAGTGAAGTTAAAAGAAAATCTATCAATATACGCAGGACCCCCAGGGGTCCCATGGTAACGTGAAAAATTTTGAATTTGGATGCGTACCAATTCATTAATGTAGGTACTCATTAGAGTACTACAGCAAAAAAAATTACATCAACCCCTATATACCCTATATATATAGTGGTGTATATATTAGTAGTGGGCATAGATTACTTTTTTTAATCTAGATTAATCTCACTGTAATCTTGGAATTAATCTAGATTAAAATGGCGCATTTGAATTCTTCGAAAGGTCTGAAGCCTAAACAAGGCAGCATAATTCGTCATGCATCCATGCTTGTATGTACATTAAACTGCACCTTATAGACAAGACTTAGTTCTTTCATTGTTCTTGCTAAAGGATTTTTTGCCTCAGCATATTAGGTCATTTTTGATTGCTGTGACAAAACCAATTATTAAAGAGACTTTGAAAGTCTGAAATGTTGACTATTCATTCAATTATATGCCAAAATTCATTGCAAAAATGTATGTGATTAATTTAGATTCATTAGAGAGCTTATAATTAATTATGCACACTGTAGAGTGCGAATACGCGTTTACCTTTATTTTCTTTAAGCATAGGGTTTGCACCATAAAAAGGCATTTTAGGCATTTTTTACCACATCTGGAATGTGATCCCCATGATTGTCGGGGGTTTACTGTATATAACTGTTCCCAAGGACAAGCTTAATTTCTCTTTGATTTTTTTTTGTTCTATATGTGTTAATACAAGAGAAATTAGTACAAAAATGGTACTAAACTCAGAAGAGGTGGGGAACATATGGATGCTGAAGAAGCTGAAGATCTGACCTTAAACTATTAAGACCAACTGTAGGTGATAAGTTAATGATCAGAAAAATATCAAAACTGCATTAAACTCTATGTGAAGGTAAAACTACACACACACACACACACACACACACACACACACACACACACACACACACAAATAAACAAACCTTGAATATGTGGTCCAGTTTTGTCCTGTTAATGTTTCTTGTCTTCTGGGCACTGTGGGGAAACAACTCTGACTTTAATAGAAAATCCACACTATGTTCTATATCAATACATGAATAAATAAACTGACAACACTCACATTTGTGAACAAGACACTAGATTTGTACAGATGAAATACACTAAAAGACACATCCTGATCAGCATGGTGTGGCTGCTCAGTATTTTAGTGTTTTTAATCTTTCTTTCTTTAGAAGAAACAGTTATTTCAGTTTTTCATATTAGTAAGCTGTGCTCCCTCTAAACATGCAAGAGTTATTTCTTTTTGTTTGGGCTTGCCGCATGCTGTTAATGCTAATGCAGCTAGCAGTAGCAACCAGGTCCTGACTCTGCGGTGGATATTGCTGGCTTTTTGTGTGTTTGGGCAGACAAAAGGGAAAAGAACTTGCTCTGTTAGTGAAAGATGGTGCCACCCAGGTCGCATTGTAACCAAGGAATGTGTCTGCAGCCCAAACCTTGGACTTCTAGCAGACTATGTCCAAACTATCTGCCCAGAGAGTTCTCACACATCTCGTGTGACGATGGTGTGTGATGTCATTCACTCTGTGATTGCAAAACTCCAGACATCCAGAGGCTCTTGTTCTAATATCTGGAGATTTTAATCATGTCTCCTGCAACAGGACACTGTGCACCTTCACATAGTTTGTAGACTGCCCCAGTGGAGAAAACACTGGACTTGCTGTATGCTAATGTCAAAGAGGCATATAGCTGCAGAGCCATTCGACCTCTGGGCAGATCAGACCACAGTTTCATGTACCTTCCTCCCACCTACCTACCACTAGTCAAGAGGCAGCCAGTCACTGTCAGGACAGTGATAAAGTGGAGTCAAAGGAGGCCAGCGCAGCACTACAGGACTAGCACTGTACCAGTGAAATACATATGCTGCTTCTTCAACATGAAGTCATGGGTCACCAAAGACATCAAAACCCTCCTGAATGAAAAGAAGGAAGCGTTTAGGTCAGTGACAAGGCGGCAACTAAGGAAGCACAGAGGTGCTTGGCTGCTAGGTTAAAGGAGGGGAAAGGACAGCTACAGGAAAATCTGAAACAAGGGCTGCAACAGAACAACAGCAGGTAGGTGTGGAGAGGCATGACGAACATCACCGGCTGGAACTGATGGTAATGAGGAGAGGGCCAATGAGTTTAATCTGTTCTTTAACCTGCTCTCTCCATCAGTGCCTTGCAAAATGGCAGCTCGCTGTCCATTGTAATAGATATAGCTTCCACCACCTCCTCCTGCTAATGACTACTCCAGAACCCATAGACCATCCATCACCGAGGACCAAGTGAATAGAGAATTACCCAGACTCTATCCTGCCAAGGTGCCGGCCCAGATGGCCTAAGCCCATAGATACTTAAGCTATGCACCTTCCAGCGATGTGGAGTACTGCTGAAGATCTTCAGTTTGAACCTTAGTACCAAGAAAGTACCTGTGGTGTGGAAATGTCCATGTCTAGTTCCTGTACCAAAGAAAGCGCGACCCAGTGCCCCATTGGACAACAAACCAGTTGTGCTCACCTCACACAGCATGAAGGCGTTCAAGAGCCTGGTCCTGGGCCATGCAAGTTCATGCTCGCTTAGTTGCATGGATTATGAACTACCTGACCGAACTGATAGGCCACAGTATGTGCAACTACAGAGATGTAAGTCTGACACAGTGCTCTGTAGCACTGAAGCTCCTCTGGGAACAGTCCTGTCACCATTCCTCTTCACTCTGTACACATCTGACTTCCAGTACAGCACAGAGGACTGTCATCTGCAGAAATTCTCAGATGACTCAGCAATAGTTAGATGTTTCAGGAGTAGGGGCGACTTATAATATAGGATGACTGTGGACAGTTTTGTGGACTGGTGTGAGCTGCAGCTCAACATCCAAAAGACCAAAGAACTGGTGGTGGACAATCTCCTATCACTCCCCTGTAACTCCTCCTGGGATGGATGTGTAGATTGTTCAGGACTACAAATACCTGGGAGTACACATCGATAGTAAGCTGGACTGATTCAAGAACTCTTTGGCCACAAACAAGAGGGGTCAAAGTAGGCTGTACTTCCTCCATAGTCTCCAGTACTTTAGAGTCTGCAACACCATGTTGCAGATGTTCTATGAGTCTGTAGTGGCCTGTGCCATTTTCTATGCTGTAGAGTGCTGGAGTGACAGCATGAAAGTGGCAGAGAGAAAGAGACTCAGGCACAGTGGTGGGTGGGGTACTGGACAATGTGGAAACTGTGGCTGAAAGGAGAACATTGTCCAGACTTCAGTCCAGCTTATGGTGCTCCACTGAACACCACAGGAATTCCTTCCTTCCCACCACCATCAGACTCTTCAACTCCTCCCTCTGCCCTTTGTCACACATCCTCACAACAATCTGGGCAGTGTTTATTGTTGTATATTTCTTACCAGGCAACTATGTGCATTATTTTCGCTGTGATGTGCAACAGTCCACCATGTGCAATATTGTGCAATGTACTTATTGAGTGTTAAAGCATCATTATGTGCAATATCATGTGATGTTTTATAAATGGGAGCTGAATCACTTCAATTACATGCAATATCTTATGTGCAATAGTCTTTATGTGCAATATTACTGAGCTTTTTCTGTTCTACGGGTTTTTTATTTAGATCTTATTTACACTTCATATTATACTGTTCTTGTCTCTGTGTCACTGTGTATGTCTTTGCAGTCATTACATAAGTAGTTTCCTCCAGGATCAGTTTTCTGATTCTTATTCTGATCCTCAACATCACACCAGACTGTGTCCACAAATGGTTAAATAAAGAGAAAATAATCTTATAGTAAGTACACAGGAGAAAATCTCCACATTTCATCAGTACAGGCAGAGGAGGAAAACACAGACAAGCTACCTGTGTGTGTGTGTGTGTGTGTGTGTGTGTGTGTGTGTGTGTGTGTGTGTGTGTGTGTGTGTGTGTGTGT
>JBBPDC010189539.1:0-15083 GCA_037974485.1 Hemigrammopetersius urotaenia
ACTCAGGGCAGGTGAACACAAAGAACACGTGACGCACGCATACACAAGAATTCAACATAAAAGTCCCAAAAACACACGAAACAGAAAACAGTGGCCACTAACGGCCGTCAGCCGTAACACTTGTCTACGTATTTTAGTGTTTTAAACTTGTTTACCCCAATTTTCAACAGTTTTCTCAGTTTATTTAGTTTTAGCTGTGCCCTGTCTAAACATGTGGGTGGAAAGAGTTATTTCAATGTTTCTTTTGTGTACGAGTCTTTGTGTTGGCTTCGTGCACACTGCTAATGCTAACTGCTAATGCTAATTGCTAATACTAAAGGGATCAATAATGTTTTTTGATTATGGTTATTTATTTCTCCTTGCTGCTGTTGTTTGCAGCATCTGTGGCAGCTGCAGACCAGCTGTTGTTTTTTGTTATGTCCTTCTTAAAAGCCCTGCATCTTTATTACTGTAAATTAAATTAAAAGAGGCGAATACGGGTTTACCTTTACATTTTCTTTAAGGGTAATGCATTAAAATGCATTTAAAATGAAACTAAAGGGTTCTTGGAGCATATTTGGGGGCATATTTAGGTTTTACACTATAAAAATATAGGCTTTTTTTTTTACCAAAACACAACACTGTTTTTCACTGAGGGTGCTCTTGGAATGTAACCCTCACAGAAAGAGGGGGGTTACTGTATATAAGAAGACAAAGGTCTGTCCATACCTTTGTCCATTTTTATGTGACCTCTCTCTCCCTCACTTTGACACAGATATTTGTCGTATTGGTCAGCTTTGCTCAGCTTGTCCTTTAAAGCACTTTTGATTTCAAACATTTCAGTGGGACACCACTTCACAGGAACCTCCCACTGGCTCCCGGCTCTCTGCGAGGAGGAGGATTACACAACAAAGCCCCTTCAAAGTGTATCTCCGGGGTAGAGTGCAGTATTATGCCATCTTACTCTGCCTGTTTTCTTTATTACCCCAACAACAAGGCTCCCCATGGGACCCTGCGAGACTGCCTCACAGCATCGGCTGGAGATTGGTATTGATTGACGATTGATTGGGTGCGGTCCTCGTTAAGGGGTATCCTGAAATGAAGCTGTAAATCTGCTGAATCATATTTCACAAGCTGGCTCACATTGATGTGCCTGGACAGGAGACTCCTTAATTGGGAAGTTCTCTTTCTTCTCTCTCTCTCTCTCTCTCTCTCTAGGCTGATCTGTGAGGGAGGGGCTGGGCTGTTGATAAACTCTCTAAATAAGACTGCGGTACTGCCTGTGGCTTTTGTGAGGAAGGCCCGACAGGCCCGGCAATATCCACCGGATCAGAAGGCATGGTTTGGTGCCAAAGTGTTCTTTACACTTTTGAAAGGTTCTTCACATTGGCATCCAGTGAAAGGTTGTTAATGTACAGATGACTTCTTCTTGTGCACATTTTGGTTCCATTGTTGTCTACAGAACAGTGCACTGCAACTGAAAGCACTCCTCTGGTCTTGTCACGGGCCGGGCCGCGAAGCCCAGACCCGGAGCTACCTGGAAGCGCGCAAGAACGAGAAGACAGGCACAGATCCATGCAAACGTGAAGTTTATTTAACAGGATCAGAAAAAGGGCACGATGGCCACTAGGAACATGAACAGAATGCTGTAAATCAGGCGATGGACTCATAGTGAGTGTGACACAAAACAAGGCTTAAATACAAAGGAATATCAAGAACTAAAATACAGAACAGGTGAAACACAACACGTGACAAAGCAGAACCCAGAACACATATCAAAATAAAAGCATCCCAAAACCTGAACAGAACAGAAAAGGCAACATAAAAGCATCGGCCCTAAACGGCCACTGACCAGACTGTGACAGGTCTGTTACTTTGTGTTTTTACAGAACATGTTTAAACTGAAAAACATGGCAACTTGTGTCCATGAAAATGAGTGCAATGTCATCCACAGTCAACCAGTCACCCAACACAGAGGAAAGGCATCTTTGAGCTTTCATGAACACCTGCAACAGTTGGCATTGATGACTGTCATAAGCAGCTTGATATTCAGTATTATTTAGGTTTGCAGTGACAAGCATTTTATAATAAACAATGACTCTACTAATGCGCACTGTTTGTGCCGAGATGTCTAGCTGTCTGATTCAGCAAGGTTCTGAAGGGCTCACTGGTTCTGAAAGGCCAACTGCTTGTTGCTGGCTTGATTGTTTAACATGGAGAATTGGAGCATGGCACAAACACCAAGCAGAAGTCACTGCTCAAAGATCATCATCAACTGCCAACAAAACTAGTCTGCAAACAGGGGCTATATATACTCACTGAATAATCGAGAAACACCTGGGCTGGGGAGGAGATAGGAACAAAACACAGATGGAAGTACTAATGAGGAAATGAGAGTAGGGACGAGAAACTAAGGAGGAGGCAGTGCCAGGGTGGACAGGAAACAGGACATAAGACCAGATTTGGTGCTGAGTAGGTAAAAGAACAGAGATTGAGACATGAACCACAACAGGGACAATGACTGGGACAGGGACTGACAAAACAGGGGATACTGAGACAAAAGACAAGATAGAAACAGGGACTGAGATACAAATGGGCACATAAAAATGAGGGGCCATCAAGGGACTGAGATGTGGATGGGGCAGGGAAATAAAACATGGATTGGACTGGGACCTGGAAAGGAAATCACATAGGATATCGGCCTGCAGGAATGTCTCGTTCTCTGAATTGCTAGGCGGTGCTGTGGGGCTGAGCGTATGCTCTGTGGTGTCCTCTCTAACATGGAGCAGCACTAAAGGAATGAAAGCATTTGCAGCAGCGATCGCGGCTCTGAGCTTGCTATCTTTCTTATGCTGTCTCCGTTTCTTCTTGGCTGCTGGGGAAGCTCAGCTAACGGATTTCTGAGAGGAGGCAGATTTCAGCCCCTTCACTTCGGTGCAGTTCTCAGCATTCTCGGCTACTCACACACTTTAGCAGCCGGAGCCCCCTAGCTTCCCCCAAAATGTTTTCTCCTGGAGAGAGGCTTGTTCCATGCTCTGCAGGATATCACAAACAAGGTTGGACAACTGAGCACTCCTCGTATTCTCACTCACCCAATAGGCGAGCTGAAGCTGGAGTAGTTAGTCCTGACGCCTGCAGACTAGACTTTTTCCCTTTTCCCAACCATTGCTGCCCTGCTTCCTCAAAAAAGTCCTAACAAATCTCTGTTCACTATATATATTTTGTGGTTGGTACTTCTGTAGCTTGTAGAATATGGAGTAGGATTAATTTATTAATAAAAAAAATTTATTAACAAAAACGATTGTATTAATAAATGAGGCACTAAATGGGAAACTAATGAAACACTGAAGTAGCACAGGACCAACAAAACAAAATTAGACAAAACAGAACAAGACTAACATCAAAACAAAGACACGTGGCAAACATGAACAATAAGAGATAAAAAATGGGGAAAAGACAGGAGAACATACAAAGGCTAAGAAACATAGGAAAAGACAGGGAAAACATTACAAGAAATGGGGGAAAAGACAGGAAGAATGTTACAAATTGTAACACAGTTAGCCAAATAGAAGTTTTAAGATGTTTGAATTATCTTTTGACTAGTAAAAATCAACAGTTGTATAATCAAAATTATTGTTTGTATCTGCTTTTCTTTCTCTTCTCTGTCTCACATAACCTACTTGTCAATCAAATGCATCAGCCTGCTCCCAAAAAAGCATATTTTTAAAGCATCACCAAACTGCCCACCAAAAGAGGTGCCCCACTAAATTTCTCAAACTTCATGTTCTGTCTGAGATTGGATCAATGGAAAGTGTTTGTGTACCTTTTATTCATTACTAATTATATATTTTGGCCCACAGATTCATCAGGGCTTGTAATGAAGTCTCCCTGAATGTATTTATTTTTTGCTACACTTTTGCTACTGCATGAAAAACATTTCAGTCATTATTTTTCCTCTGCAGTGCTTTCTTGCTGTACCTAGATAGGAAGTCAAGGCTTTACAAACATTTTTGCAGCAGAACAGGGTTCATCTGTACCATAGCTGCTCCACTCACAGACACAAACTGCCAAATACAGGGATGATGAAAAGAAACAAACAAGATAAAGACTTTCTTATAAAAATATGTAAACTATTGTATATTGCAAGTTTTCCACAAGAAACTACAAATGAGGACACAGAGAAACCCAGAACCGCTCTTAGTATCATTAGATCTAAATCTCTCTAAAGAAATCCATTACAGTCCACAGGGTAGACCATTATTCCTTCATTATTCCTTCTGTTCAACAAAAAGAAATGAAACCAATGTCCCTGCGAATGAGCAGTCCTGAAGGTTGAAAGCACAGAAAACTTAAAGGAACAATTCAAATCTACACAATTGTTCACTTAACCCAGATGTAGTCGATCAACCAAGACATGTTTGGTGTCCAAATTGTATATACCACACAATACCATTTTATTTATAAAGCACTTTAAAACAACAACAAGGCTGACCAAAGTGCTGAGCTAAAGAATAATAAAAACTGGTACAAAAACCACATAACTCAAAGGCCAGTGAGTAAGAGATTTGAACTCCGTAGGTGAAGGGACCTGCCTAACATGGCTTGGCAAGTCATTCCATAATTGTGGAGCTGCGATTGAAAGGGCCCTATCACCTCTGTGCAATGTGATTAAAAGCCTCTGGTGTGCAGATCTGAGAGAACAGGACGATCTGAGAGAACAAGTGTGCAGAAGATCAGACAAATAAAAGGAGGCAAAGCCATTCAGAGACTTAAAAACAAATATAACTTTTGAAATGGATTCTATAACGAACTGGAAGTCAGTGAAGAGAAGCCAAAATTGGAGTAATATGTTCTCGTCTGCTTATACCGGTTAAAAATCGAGGTGTGGCATTTTGCATGGGCGCCTGGCTAACTCCAAAAAAGTAATCATGCAGCGTGGTTATAAAAGCATGGATCACTGTTTTGAGGTTGTGCTTAGACAGAATAGGCTTGATTTCAACTGCCGCCTCAACTGGAAAAGGCAGGATTTTACAACGAAATTTACCTGGCTATCCAATTTTAGAGTGGGGTCCATTCTAACACCCAAGTATGAAATCATGGCTTTCTCAAAAGGGGCCAGATAACAAAGGTCGATGCAGGGGATCTGCTATCACCATTGGGTCTAAACAGCATGACGTCAGTCTTGTTCTCATTTGAATCCAAAAAATTAAAAGGCATCCATCTCTTGACATTAATATGGCAGTCAAGGAGAGGACCAACCAATGTGTTTTAGTGGAAGGTAAACTTGGCAGTCATCTGCATTAAAATGAAAGGAAATATTATGTTTCTGAAAAATAGCTCCAAGTGGCAGCAGGAACAGAAAAAATAAAAGAGGACCAAGAATGGAACCTTGTGGTACCCCTCAGGGTAGTGCAGATACTAACACTGAAAGGCAGGACCTAAACCATTGCAGAGCTGAACCTGTAAAGCCCACCCACTGCTCCAACCTGGAAACCATGATCTCATGGTCTATGGTTTCAAAAGCAGCTGTGAGTCCTCAGAATCAGTGGCTTAAAAATATAATTAAAAACAGAGCAGATTCAGTGCTGTGGGGAGTTTTAAACCCAGGCTGGAAAACTCCAAAAAATTGCATCATCCAAAAAGGTATAGTTGGGCATAGACAATCTTTTCCAGGAGTTTAGCCAGAGAAGGTAGCTTTGAGATAAGCCTAAAGTTCGACAAAACAGAAGGGTCTAGGCCCAATTTTTCAGCTGTTGTAGCTACAGCAGCATTATTAAAAGTTTTGTGTACCACACAAGCAGTTAAACTGCTATTAATAATAGAAAGGATAGAGGGACCCAAAATAGGGAAAACCTCCATAAAATGTCAAGGAGGAATAACATCAAAAACGTATCCAGAACATTTCTTCCCAGTGATCAGCTGCTCTACAAGAAGGAGAGAGACACGCTCAAAGTGGTCACAACCACACAAGGTAAAATTGAGAGATCAACAACAGGTGGTAAAATGAGAGACTTAGTGCATGCCACTTTCTCCAAAAAGAGGCTTCCATATAAGCTTTTAGAGGGACAGGTTCATGAACATTAAGAACAGAGTTCAGTGTGTTAAAAAGAACACAGTGTTTGAGAGAGTTAGCGACAATGAAATCACGTCCAAATCTTCAGCTCCACATCCAAATCTTCACCAAGATAGTGTAGACTTGTGCTTTTCACATGCCTGTAGTGGTGATGTTCTGCTCATTTTACAGCTCATAATAAGCCATACAGTGTCTTACATCACATCCACAAGTCTGCTCCACCTTAATGAAGACTAGATCTTCCATTCAGCTCTAAACCAAAACAATATCTGCATTGCCTTTGATGGTTAGCTACACTCAGAGTAGCAAAATTAGATTTTTTTTGCAGACGTAGCAGTATGTATGGTACTGGTCCATTGTTACAAAACAAATGTAATGATGCAGTGTTACATCTGGGCGCAGAAGCCCTGCCCCCAGAGAGAAGCATCTGTGGAAACCCCTCAGGTCAACGCACAGGTTTGTCTTGAATTCAGTGGTGCCTGGCAACCCACCTGTTCTGTGTTCCGGACCAGCTAATTAGCGGTTGCAACAGGGTCAGACACCGCACCTGCGTTACGTTTTAGTTAATGACTCCTTAGTTAGACTTGGGCTGCATCCGAAATCGCATACTACTTGAGTAGGTACTACATTTAGATTAGAACGTACTGCTCTACCGTTAAAACTATATAGTATGAATGAGGGCAGTATGAATGGAATTCGGACGCACTACTTCCGCTGTGTTGATGTTGTCACGTGTCATGTGTCGTCACAACAGCGCGTTTTCTTTTACCTTTACAGAGGGCATTTTCTCACAAGTGTAATTTAACCACAATGAACATGTAATTTAACGTTTTCTTTAAGGTACTTACACTTGAAAAGAGCCGCGTCTCCGTTTTCCGCCATTTTTCGAATATGACGCCACCTCTCCCGCTGCTTTATGGGATAGTGCAGTGCCCCTCGAATGCCTACTACCAAATTCGGCTGGAAGCAGTAGGTCATCCGGGTTCTTCTCGCTTACTGTTTTTCGAATACTATGAATTCGGACACACTACTCGCCTCGCATACTATATAGTAGGGAAGTATGCGATTTTGGATGCAGCCTTGGTATCAAACCCTCAAAAAAGGTTTAAAACTATCAGTCTGTCTCACCCACTCAGAGGCGGGACCTCAGCTGGCCCACCAGAAGGACAAGCCCAGACATGACATGCAATAATTATAACACAGATAAGACCCACTATGAGGAAGCTACAAATATAGAAACAAAATAATTTTCTGTTAAGTTATTGGTTTTAACTAAACGAATTCAAATTTAAAAATTCAAAACTAAGTTTTAATTTAAAAAAAAGGAAATGCTCAAGATTCTGCACTATTTTCATATTTCTACACGCCTTTCTACAGTGAAGGTCATATGTTTTGGGTCCTCTCATTTCCATTGAAGTGTGCATTCAAAAGACTGTCAGATGGGTCTGCTCTACTCATCAGAAGCTTCTCTATGTATATGCTAGCTCAGCAGTCATTAAAGTAAAAAAAAGCAGAAAAAATGCAAACTAGAACCATTTTCAGGGGTGAACTTTTTGACCCCACTGGAACTACTACAGGAGCAAACTATGAACCTAACTTGACGGAGAATCCAATGTAATAACAGTAATGAAGCATGAGAAAAGCACTCTAGGTGCAGACAGAACCTTCAGTTTTCAGAGAGGAAGACTACAAGGAAAGACATGACAGGTACTTTTAGTTATACACAAGGCAAGATACTTTGTCATCCTTTGAAAAGGTTCTAGATTGCCCATTCCCAGTCCCATTTTTGAAAACTATAGTCATCCGCAATTTTGTACACTCTGACATAGTTGTTTGAGTGACGGAAGAAGTATTGACCTTTCCATCTTGAGTGCCATATTTAAGCTAATCAGATGAAGACCCATAGTCACAGGAGTAGGAGTGATGATCTGTTACACAAAGAAAGAGGAATCTGATTCTACACCAGCACTCCTACTCTGAGAAGCTTAAGGTCAGACCTTTCATTGCTTTTACTATTTTACAGATATGTACAGACTTCATATCCAACTTAGCCTACACTGGTGTGTCTGAGCAATACACACAATAATGAATATATAAACCAGATAACTTACAGGCCACTAGGCAGAGATATTTAGGGTACAAACAATCAAACAAATTTTTTTTAAACCCAAGTTTACAACTTGGATTGGCCTTCACATATTTTATATATCCTAAAAAATAGGAAAAAAAATAAGAGTATAGAAAATAATCACCCTCTTCAAAATATTCACGCTTTGTTGCTTTGCAGCCTGAAATGAAGACACACACACACACACACACACACAAAGACACATTTTCTCCAGCTGTATATTCAGAGTAAAACTTATAACATCCAAGTGAAAAATAGTACAGCAACAGTTAAGAAAAAATATAAAAAACAGAATCACTGAGATGGGACCTTGTGGAGCCACATTCTCTTTTAATTACTACACCAACTTTGCACATCTCGACTGTGCAATATTTTCCCACTTTTTCTTTACAGAACTGTTTAATCTCTGCCCGATTGGATGGTGACTATTGGTCACTGCGATCTTCAGGTCATTTCAAAGCTTTTCAATTGGTTTAAATTTGGCCTCTAACTAGGCAAGTGC
Source organism: Hemigrammopetersius urotaenia (assembly GCA_037974485.1). NCBI lineage: Eukaryota > Metazoa > Chordata > Actinopteri > Characiformes > Alestidae > Hemigrammopetersius > Hemigrammopetersius urotaenia. Next base: position 8,683 of record JBBPDC010189539.1, read on the forward strand.
ATTCACCTTTTTCTCTTTCAGCCACTGTGATCAATCCTGCAGTGGGCTTTGAGTCATAGTCATGTTGGAAGAAAAACCTTCCCATTAACAACTTTCTAGCAGAGGGCAGCAGGTTTTCCTCAATATTTTGATGCTATTTTGTTCTATTTTGTTCTTATCAATTTTTCCTTCAATTCTGACAAGTGCCTTGATTCCTCTACAACAGGACACTACCACATGCATTCTTTACATTCTTTGAATGATGAGCTGTTTTGGGTTTCTGTCTGTACCGATTGGTGTAGAGGCCAAATTGTTTGATTTGACTATAACACATTTTCCCACTTGGCCTCAGAATCTTTAAGCTGCATTTAAGCTCAACTGAGACCTTTCTTAAGGAGCTTTTTTTCCCTGCAATCCTTCCATACAAGCCACATTTCTGGGGCATTTATGATACTGTCACATACACACACTCTCTGCCATAAATTTCATCCTGATCCAGGGACGATCCTAGTAATACCAAACACTTTCCATTTCTTAATTATAGACTTTATTGTGCTCCTAAGAATTGATAATATCTACTTTCGGCGCCCCCAGCGAGTGGCAGCCTTTTACGTCAGCTCTGCTCGATTCTGAGCTTCTACTTTATTTTCCTACTTTTTATTCTCTTTAGTTTTCATTTAATTACTTCTAACTAAATTGCAAATTTCCCACTTGTGGGACTAATAAAGGTTTATCTTATCGTATAATGCCTTTTTCGTGTTTGGATGTTTTGTATCCAGATCCTTCCTTGTACTTCTCCACAACTTTATCCCTGAGATCTTTTGGCAGTGCTTTGCCACCAATAGTTTGTTTGCTTTTAGCTGCACTACCAAGCACCGGAATGCTCAATAACACCACAGCACACAGTGTGAACAGCATGAAACTCTTCCTCTGCATTTAACCCATTCAATAAGCGAAGAAGCGGGCAGCGAGGAACACAGCGCCCGGGTAGCAGAGTGTGGGGACAGTACCTTGCTTAGGGTACCTCAGTGATGACATCTTGGAATTAGAACCCATGACTTTTAGATTAATTCTGATCGCAGGTGGAAGCCAATTAGCTTAGTGTGTAATGCAGAAAGTTACACCTAAGTGAGAGGTTTTTTTTTAAATGGGTGATCCTTCTCAGTTATTCTATTTTTTCCAAACAGTAGCTATCTTTCACTTGAATGTTATAAGTTGTGTAAGTACTGTTGGAAACTGTATTTTGTGTGTGTGACTTTCAGACAAAGCATTAATATCCGAATGTACTTTTTTTTATACCCTCCCACCATATATATAAAGAGAAAGAGAAGGCTTGGAGAGGCTCTTAAACTTTGACTGCTTGTTGACTCCAGAGAGTGGCTTCCCCTTGAACAGCTCTTCAGCTAGAGAGTGGTGCCGACCTGATTGCAGCAGATGTTGGCACTTGAGTGGCGACTGGCCTGGGCTAATTACAGCTCACTCAATCTTTTGCTCACTCAGGCTCAGAGCATACAGCATACGGAATACTGTCAGCTGAGTCAGAAGAATACATCCAGAAGAGTCTTTTGACTCAACAGGGAAGCTGTCTGCATCAAATCAGAGGACTGAGAAAAAATGAATGGAAGGGTTACCACTGAATAACAATCTTATAGGGGCATGATGGAAGAACAGGATGTAGTGAAGGGGAAAGGAGAGACAGTTGATATTTCTTGCACTGCTCATCTTCAGTAAAACGAATACATTACATATGTGGAGAATGCTTGGTCATCTTTTGTGATCTAATGGCGTCAACTGCAGACTTGCATCCAACAGTAATTACCCATTTCTCAATATTCCTCAACAACCATCTGATTAGAGGTCTGCTATGTGACTTGAGTCTCTGATAGGCCTTGAACAAAAGGAATGGGTTAAAGGCGGGTTTAGGTTAACAGGCTTAGGTCAAGGTCAGGTCTAGTCCTCAATGACTGTGACCTTCAGTGAAACCATGGATGATGAGGGTGGTGTGTTGCGTTGCGTTCAGACAGAATGAAATTGGCCAACGAAGTAAGAGGATGTAAGGGTAAAACTCAATTAAAGAATAATTGTTCCATTGATAAATATAAATGATTTAATAGACTGGGAAGTGATTTCATTTAAAGTGAGTTCATATGTGTCTGTTAGGACAAGCAGGAAAAGTAAGTAAAGCCAAACTGCTGCACTGGATGGTTTGGGCATCTGGTGCAAAAGCCTGCACCGAGTAGCACAGGAGGTTTAGTATGCATCACATTGAATTTACTGCACTTTCAAAATCGCGCTCCATGTTTTGCGAAGATAAATCAGCAGATATATTTTACAGACTAAAAGATTTTCTGAGATATTCTCGTGAATGTGGCTCTTTGGACTGGCCGTTTGCCCTTAACTTTTCTTAGCTGGTTTGTCTGATGTCAGATAAATACTTTATCATATTTTTGATTATTATTTGAAATTTGATTCCACTCACAGCTGAACAGTTGAGCTATCGGCTAATTCCAATGATAAAATGTATGTTAATATCCAGTGTATTGTGCATACACAGGGACCACAGGGGGGATGATCAGGGGCCAAGTATTGAACATATATTTTTTTTATTTTTGTGGTCAAATTTATTTAAGTAGAGTTAATTGTAATTATTTCATTCTGTTTAATTGCATTTTTGATTACTTATCTGAATTTATTGACAGCTGAATCATTTGTGTAGGTGCATAGATTTCATTTCATTCATAGAATTTTCTTCTAATTCTTTTCTTTACCTTTTTTTGAGCCACCCCATAAGTTTATGTCAACCGGTGTTGTGTTGGTAACTCTCCGGAAAAAATAAGACCAAAATGTTCAGTTTCTCAAGTTTTTATCTTTTACAGGTGCAACTGAACAGTTTTGCTTAGTTTTTAAGAACTGCTGACAATATTTATCCTAAATTACAAATAAAAATATTTTTTTAAGCATAATTTTTAAACAGTACATCAAAATAAGACAAATTATGCAGTGTTTACAGAACTTCAAAGAAAACAAATCTCTTGTTCACTCAAACAAAATGGTTATAATGACATTTGATGTACTTCTAGTAGTGTTTTGCCATCCAACTGGTCACACTGCAAGATGAGAGTGTTGAATATAGCAGTGGTTTTTATACTTTTCATCATTAAATAAGATTTGATTGAGGTGATCAGTAATCAGTAGGGCTGTAAAGGTACATGGGTCACGGTTCGGTACATGATGTCGTACAGAGAATACAGGTACGACGGAGAAGACGTGATTGAAGTAATACGGAATCACAGAGGGACCAAAAAGTGCAAGTAAATCATAAATCGTAGTGTGGTGCAATAGTGCCACCTACTGGCATAACACCTTGTGATTACTGGTTAATACAATGCTGTTTATTTAAAATAAACAAAACAAACCAAGCCTCATTCTTTAGAACTTTTTGTTGCTTAACTTTGCTGTATCATGAACCGTACCGAACCGTGACCCCAAAAACAAGGTACGTACCGAACCGTGACATCTGTGTACCGTTACACCCCTAGTAATCAGTACCTCAAAAAGCAGAATTTTGTGCTTGTAAAAAAAAAAATCTATGGTACATCGATGACATAGTTGATAAATATGCGAATAGAAGGTCCTGAAAAATAATCTGAATTATAGCCACCAAAAGGACAATTAATTAATAAACAATAAATGAATATAAGGGTGAGGAACTTCTGTCGAATTCTTTTTTTACGGTGCAAAAATGACATGGTAAAAGAATTTCGATGAGTGTGTAAACCATGCTTTGTTTTGTAAGAGGGGCCAGCTGGAGAATTTAAAATGTGAATTATTAGCATGTAAATGAACCTCGGATGATTTAATAGATTTGGTTGAGTAACTGGCAAAGAGTTCACTATACATTCTTATTAATTGTGCCTTTTTAATCTTACTGGCTCGTCGTGGTGTTTGGTGCTTACTAATGTATCAGAGGTTATTTCCCTCTCTGTACTCTCCTGGCACTGACCTCTGCCAAGTGTTGGTCATAGATGAGCAAGCAGTTTGACTGGATGAGAAAAAACAAGGAGGGTCCGAAACCATGACCCAGAAAGCCAGAACAAAACAGACACGTTCACAGGGCCCTCAGTGACCGGCCTGGACCTCCTATCTCAGTCTTGAAGCAGCAGGCATGACGCTCCAGCTCCCCCCTACAACAGATTACCCCCGCAAACTCATCTAACAGATCAGGATGGCCGAGCAGAGTGCAGCCTGGCGTCTCACTTCACTGCTCAGTGATTTGCCGTTGTCGAGACATGTGCCCTGCTTGAGCACCTCTGAGGACCTCTTCCATTTAGCGCCTCGCTGTTGTGTCTGTGTGGGAGGGAAGGGAAAACTAAGTAGAAATATAGTGACTAATGCTGATTTACTAACTGATAAACTAATTGTTTCAAACACCAGATAACATGGACGTTTCAAACACCAGATAACATTGACGTATATAATATGTGTTACAAGTAAAATTGGATTCTATTAAATAAAACTTTTTCTCATGCCAAGTTATTTCTGAAGTCTACCAGTGAACTTTACATTGGTTTTTCTGACAGTTAAAGATCCGAGGGACATGGTCTCAAATCCCAGGACTGCTAGTGGCACCTCTGAGGTACCCTGGAGCAAGGTATTGCCACACACTGCACCCCGGGCGCTGTGTTCCTGGCTGGCCGCTGCTTCACTTGGTGAATGGGTTAAATGGGTAAAATGCAGCAAAAGAATTTTCTCTGTGCTGTAGTGTGTTCACGTATGACAGAGTGGTCACTTTAAAATTTGCATTATTTATTACATCAGGTGAATCTCAGTTAATTCCATGAGACATCAGTTTCATGCGATATCCTAACCCCCTGATAACCTAATAGAAGAACAGAGGGACAGCTGCTGCGACTGTGGCGGCTGGGCCAGGGGCCGGAGGTGGAGAGGGTTCATTAGGACACACTCGAGGCAGCTGCCCGGCTGAGCGCAGACAGGGCCAAGGGGCAAGGGTTTTCAGCGGGTTAATTAAACATGAGAAATGAGTGGACAATAGATGTTTTCCTGTGTGGCGTAAACGATGAACTGTCCCTGCATTGAATAGACAATCTTTTGTCCTCAGGATGTTGCTATGGCCACTTTGAGGCCTAACATGAATAGTACTCAATTTAAAATATTGACTAAAAATTTGGACTAAAAACTAAAGTTAACAGAGCAAATATGTCAGAAGCTGAATTAAACTGAAAATTTAAAGCTAAAGTGAAAACACATTTTATTTAAAATTCAATTCTAATTTGAGTTCTTTAAATGTCTAATTTTTAGGTCAAAGATTAATAACCCATGTTTCACATTTTATTAACATACAATTTAAAGTTATATTTTCACAATAAATCTGATTTTTGGTTTGACCTCTAGCTAACATGGCTAACACTAACACTGCAGGGAGCGGCTGCGCTGCTTAAGCTGTCGGACACAAAGTAAGATTTTTTACCAAGTAATTATAACTACCATAGACGTTTAAACAAAATGGCTGAAATAAGCTGCTCAGATTTTCAGGCAATTCAACTGCTGCAACACAACACCAGTGACTCCAGCATCCACACTTGACCTTGAAGAACATACAGTCAGGAACAGATCAATAGAGTTCCTACTTAGATCATGTTTGTGGTTCACCTCTTCATTTTTTTGTGATGTCCACATAGAATGTTATACTCTTATAGCCTCACCATGCTTACCATGATTATCATCACTGTTCACTGCGTATCACTGTGTGTGTGTGTGTGTGTGTGTGTGTGTGTGTTTTGTGCAGTACAGGAGCAGATGGCTGTGTTGGACTGCTAAGTGAGTTTAGGCCATGTGGGAAAATACACTGTGGCTGCTTTTGTATTTATTTACATTACAGCAAGATGTCAACATCTGTTTTTGCCCCTGCTTTCTGTCATGGGATGGGGGTGTAATTTGTGGGACTTCTTTTTCTTTCTCCCCAAACCAAATACTAACAATTCAAACATGAAAACATACAATAACAATGTTTCCAGTGACACACCCTACAAGTCCTGTATTTAAAATGCTTTATAAGGGCATTTAAAGGCCGTTTTATGGTATGCATATTATTTTATATAATTTCACGCTTTAATGCATTGTTTATAAGAACAAGGACAACACAATGTTGTATGTTGTCACGGGGGAAGCATTGAAGCTTCGCCCCGGAGCTACCTGGAAGTGAGCCGGAACGGGCAGGACACCAGGAATCCATAACCAGAGTTTAACTTTTATATACAGAAAGGAAACAGGCATGAGGGCCAGGAACAAAAACCAAAAACCAGCAGACACTACCTTTACAGAGATACATCAGGAGCTCTAAAGCGATGGACAGACAGGGAAACACTGACAGACACAGACCTTAAATACACAGACACATCAGA
>JBBPDC010189555.1:0-15082 GCA_037974485.1 Hemigrammopetersius urotaenia
ACACACACACACACACACACACACACACACACACACACACACACACACACACATATATATATATATATATATATATAGAGAGAGAGAGAGAGAGAGAGAGAGAGAAAGAGAGCTACAGTGCTTTGGGTCTTCTATTGTATGTTCTATGAAGTCAAGGTCTGATGGATGTAGGTACTTTTGGCCCTACAGCCACACAATCACAGGCCAGATTTAAATCCTATTTTTATAGCTTAGTATTCCCAACATATATTAAAATTCTGATCTTTTTGGGTAGCTACAAACTAGAAAAAAGAATAAAAACATTAATATAATATAGAGTGAGCACATATGACCAAATAAATTAGCTACAGCAATAAAAGGAGAGGAGCAGGTCCTTACCGTTAAAATCAAGAGATTTCCTGCAGTTCCGCCTCAACACACCAGTCCCTCTCAGCCTCTGACGTACAATAATTCACTACCTATCGAGTCACGCTCACGTCATGTGACATTCACTTTCGGTTCTCTCTTTTCCGCCACTCCCTATTGGGAAATCACCGAAGTGTATTTAAGGAAGTTTTATTCTTACTCCTGCTTTTCTATTGTTATCTTAATCAGCCAACACCTTCGATTGGTCTTTTAAAACAACCCACCAAAGAAGAGAAGCAATTAGAAACCTGTCAAAATTTCACACCAGAAAACACTCCTCAAGAATGAGTCATTCCAAAACACAAACCACTACAGTGGGCTTAGTTTCTCTTTTACCACACACACACACACACACACACACACACACACACACACACACACACACACACACACGCACACATACAATGAGTCATCTATCTATAATTAAGAAGTGTATCTGTACTCTTGAAATGAAAACAAAAGGTAGGAAAACTCAACCACAAATTACAGATGCAATACATAAAAACCAACAAAAAACCCTAGTTCCAAACAATCTTCGAAAAGTTTGAAAGTCTCAAGTCTACTATGTGTAAAGGTCTTATTAGTAACTCAGCATATGTCAATGGGCATGTTAACACGCTATTATCATGTTAATGTATTATGTATTTAACGCTGACAATTATTTTATTGCACATTAGTGCATTTTTTTAAAATCCTTTGTTGCATTTTTGTACTGATGTGTACTGAGATCTTGGTTGGCTTTCGCTGTGCTCATGTGTCCCATTACTTTTGTCCAGATAATACACCAACAGGGACTTTAATGACACTGCATTCATATGGAGTTGGTTCCCATTTATAGCTGCTATAATGGCTCCCATCCCCTTGCTCTGAACTCTGTTTTTTATAATAAACTTTACAAAACGTGAATGACCTGCAGTGGCAAGTTAAGTTTAAGTTATGTTTAAGTTAAGATTTACATAAATATAATATAACTGTGACTGTGTTAAAGGGAACACTGCTACTAAAAAGCTCCTTATTTGTTTAAAGTTTTGCAAACTAAATGTTATTGCATTTTTGTGCAGAACTTTATAGCAGAAATAAAAGTGTGCAATATAATGAATCCTTTAATTTTGCATATAACAGTGTGATTAATCGCGAATGAAAATCAAAATCGTTGCCCAGCATTTTTGAATATTTCAGCAATATGTGCTACAGTAGCTCTTCTGTAGGATCGGACCAGGCGGACCAGCCTTCGCTCCCCACAAGCATGAGTGAGTCTTGGGCACCCATGATCTTGTAGTCCTTCTTTGGCTCACTGTGTAAGCCAGGAGTCACCAACCTTTTTGAAACAGAGCTACTTCACGGGTACTGAGCCATACGAAGGGCTACCAGTTTGATACACTGGAACAGAGTTTACCTAAACTTATCTTAACTTCACATATAGTAAACATGTTTTAAATGCTTTTATTAGATATATAAACGCAAATGTGATTAAAGAAGAATAGCAACAGGATAAAATTAGATGTTAGATGCTGTTCACTGGTGAGTTGTGCTATTTTTAAAACAGCAGGCTACTCATGTGGTCCTTGGGGGCACCCTGGTGTGTTTTGACACCTTTCTATCACCTTTCTATCATAGTAGGCATTAACTCTCAGCAGTTTATGCTGCAGTAGCTCCTCTTCTTTTGTCGATTTTCTATGCATTCTTTTAGTCTTCAATTGTTTCTTTATTTATGTATTATTTTTATGCTTTGTTAATTAATATCCTCATTTATTAATATTATTATTATATTCCTGTGCAGCACACTGGATAACCTTTGTGTACGATAATGGGCGACCTAAAAAGAAACTTGATGTGTCTAAGCCCAGATGGGTGACCCCGTGTTCCATTTGAGTGAACCTCGGATACCCATGACCCTGTTGCTGGTTCACTGGTCGTCCTTCCTTGGGTGACTCTCGGTAAGTACCGAGCACTGGATAGTTGGAACTCCCCTCAAGACTTGCTATTTTGATCCTCTGAAACAGGCGTCTGACTATTATAAATAGGCTCTTGTCAATGTGCTTAAGATCTATACATTCACCCATTTTTTCTGCTTCCAGCACATCGACTTCAAAAACGGTTTGTCATCTTCCTGCCTAATATATCCCACCCATTGACAGATTCCACTGTAGTGAGATAATCAATGTTATTCACTTCACCTGTCAGTTGTTTTATTGTTGTGAATGACTGGTGTTTATATAACAACTTATATGCAATAACCTGAACGGGATCTTTACAACACCCACATATTTTCTGATGTTGCTGAAGTTCTAAGGAATGGTTCAGCCGCAAGCAGCCTTTTGAATGAGCAGCAATACTGCGCAGCCAATCAGAAAAGAGATCGGCTAAATATGTCTGCCATAAAGGCACAGTGACAAAAACAGCCTGTTTATTTGGTTGGAAAATTATCATGAAAAAGTGAATTATGATGAATTATGAAATCCTTTCGGTACACAAATCCATCAAACAGCAAAGAAAAATGAAAAAGAAGGAAAAAATGCACCCGTCAATCCGTGTGGACAAAAGTATTGGGACACATGATTGTTGCACCAACATGGATGGAACCTAGCAACGTTATTTTTTACCCAGTTTTAATTGTGCACAACTGAAGAACCATCCATTTAAATTTAAGGCAATTTTCCCTTCTTTTGCAAAGTTACCGTTTCCTTTCATGTGGACACAATCAAAAACAACTTCAAAATGCAGTTTAAGGTATTATTGCTTCTTACTTTGAACATGGAGAATAAAATAAAACTGTCCACATCATCAAAAAAAGGAAAGAAAGAAAGCAAAGCAGACGTGAGCTTATTTTTTTCTCTCAAAAAGACAAAGATCTACATTTTCCACAACGGAATATGTCTGCAGCTATAAACACCCCAATAGCTTTAGTAATAGCTTTAGCCCAGTCAGATTGGACAGGAAAGGGTTACTGCCACAGATATCAGCAGTTGTTGCGCAGCCTTCGTCTTAGCTCCTGTTACACCAGGGTGTTGTCGTTTTAAATGACCGGCCATGTCCGACGTGCTGCCAGTCTCATATGGCTTCCTTGTGCCACACTGCCGACAAACTCTGGTGGTTTTATCCACCACCCTTTTCTCATCAATATATTTAACGAAGCGAAAATGCGCCCACACATGTGATTTAAATTATCCTGGAGGGTTCTCCAGCCCCTCCACTCCTCCACCTCTGCTACCGCTGGCCATGACTATCACTTGACAGACTGACTACGCGCACCATTCAGCGGAGCTTTTATTTTTCTTTCGGATCTTCGGATCACATGCGTGCCGAACCGTGAGGGATCGGTTCGGATCTCGGATCAACAGTGATCCGTTGCACCACTAGTGCCTAGGGTAGAGTGACAAAGTATAATGGAAATATAATAGTAGGATAACATAATTATAGCATATAAGCATTTACATATGTGTGTATGTGTGTATTTAGGGAATAATATGTCTCATATATATCCATTGTGTACATATAAGCACATTTGTGTGTGTTATGTACACAAGTTTATAAGTAATCTATATGTGCATCTAAGTACCCTTATGCCAAAATAACATGTCCCAACTGCCATATGGTATTACATTTAAGTACATATATAAAATAATATGTCTCAAATGTGTACCTGTATGTATTTAGAAAATGTTGTGTATGTTGTCTCTTTAGTGTGTTAGCTTTAGCTACATAGCTAACACATAAACAAATGCCTTTGAGCTTGTTACAGCAAAAGATGGGTTAAAAGATAAGTTTCAGTGAATGTGTTTCTTGCTCCGTTCAGTGTTTGCTTCAACATTATGCTTTTGTGACATAATATATTTGACTGGAGAAGACAATTGTGATCAGGACATTCAGTGATGTAATACTTTTGTCAGACTTACACACCCTACCACAGAACCTCTGAATCTGTACATGTGAAAAAAATACTGCAGCCCTTAGTGCCTGAGGAGCTACCCAGACTGACCCTCTGGAAGGTTTGCTGAGGATGTGAGTGGAAAACCCCCCCTCCTGATCCAACAGTGCCATTGCAGGCTTTGGCACACAGCGGCAGCTACATTCCACTCACACACTGTCAGCCTCTCTGCTCTGCGTGCCTCTGGAATGGCGAGTCTTTCCCGGAACGCTCTGCCCCTGGCCTACGTAACCCCAACCCCCTTCTGCTGCCTGAACAAGCAGCACGCTCTTATCTCCGCCCTTACGAGCATGACAGCCCGGGGAAAATAACCTCTGCTCTAAAACACGAGAAGAATTTCCCAATGTATAGCCTTTAAAGACAGTCCTGGGTGGTGCAGAGAAAATTCACTGTCATGGTATTTTTCAAATATGTCTTGATACCTGTTTCTGGGTAATATTTAGACGTGAATTAATAAAGATAATTAACTCCTGTTTCCTGAAAACTGACACTCTGCTAAAAGAATGTCTGACTGGCCTGTTTTGTGTTCTGTTTACACACAAGCGAAGTGTAAAGAATATTGTAAACATTAACCAGACTGAAACCAAATATACGCAAAGGATGCACAGGTAGCTATTCTTTCATGAACTATTGCAGTGTGAGCTGCGTAAAAAATAAGAAACGAATCCGTATGTGTTGTGAGTGCAGTAGTGTTTGTACAGCAGATTTTGTATGTGCTGTATTCCAGCAGCTTCACTCCTGATTCAGTCTCTGATAGGATGAAACAGAGTCACATGCACACACTCTGCTCTTAACATCACTATTTTAATTGTTGTATTTGTAATTTTCACCGAATATTTTTTTTGGAATTTTGAGTTTATAAAACAACAGTGACCTGCAAATTTTACACAGACACACTCCAACAAATTACAAAAGCAATAACCAGAAAAAAATTATGCAGTCTCTATTGTTTCCATGACTGTACACACACACACACACACACACACACACACACACACACACACACACACACACACACACACACTCACCAAACCAAACGTTTTTAAAGCAGAAGTTTTACTAGGATATTCCCACAGTACTGAGATAATACCTTTGTTGTACATCATTTTTCCTCCATCAAGCTCACATACAGTAAAAACTGATTAGATTCTGAACTTTTTCCACCAGAGCACGTGGGTAGACAGGATGTAGCCTTGACAGTGACGCTAGCATCAGCCACAAATCGTTGTGCATCCTAAAACTGAGACTGCAATTTTGCTAGTCTGAACAAAGTAACCTTTACTCAAACAGATCCAGTCCGCCCACTCGAAAGCGTGTGCCAATTGACTCGAGGCGACTGCCTCTTTGACTTCCACTAATAATAGGGAGTGTAAACAATGCACAAACCAGTAAGGTTGCCTGTCCACTCCACATTGCCAGACAAGAGTGAATTTTTATGCAATTCTTGTTAGACTAAGCAATTGCTTGATTCAGTAATTCAAAGATTTATTGCAGTGAACAGTTCATGGTACTTTAAAGTATGTACATGTTGACTAATTGATTAATATATATACATTGTTGTATTTTGGTTAAAAAAAATGCCCTAAATATGCCCCCAAATATGCTCCCCGAACACTTTAATTTCATTTTAGTTTAATACATTACCCTTAAATAAAATATAAAGGTAAACCCATATTTGCCCCTTCAAATTTAAATTGACAATAAAATCCATTTTACTTGACTTTCCCCGCCGTGATATGCAACTCGGAAGGTCGCTGGACTAAAAGTGTTGGGACACTGTGGCGAGGGAATAACCCCTGATCTACTCAGGCTAAAAAGACAAACGAGAGCTCGTTGGAAAGATCTCTTGGAGTGCACTGCAGAGAAAGCTTGGAGCGCGGGGGCTCAACCCTGGTGTGGAATTCGAAAAACGTGCTTCCAGGTCGACTACAGCAACAGCATCATCAACATCATTTCCGCGGTTCTCAAAAAAAATCTGTGTGTGACTGAGGCCGTGACTCCTGATCTGCGTAAAACTGGGGGTTTACTGTATATATATATTGACAATATACAGTACTGGTTATACACACACAGCCACAACATTTAAACCACAGGTGAAGAGTGAATGGCATTATTTATCTTGTTACAATGGCACCTGACAAGGGTTGGGATACAGCGAGTGAACGGCTAGATGACTCTGTTTGAGCACCTCCAAACTAGCAGGTCTTGGGGTGTTCCCAGTATACAGTGATTATTAGCAACCAAAACTACCTACCAAAGAGGAACAACAAGTAAAAGGAGTGCATGGTTGTGGGCGTCCGAGGTTCACTGATGCACGTGAAGAACGAGGGGTTTCCCGTTTGGGGTGGTTCCGCTGTGGACTCAAATGGACTCAAGGGGTTGCCCATCAGGACTGAGCCCACAGAGGAACTACAGTAACACAAAGTGCTGAAAAAAATAATGCTGGCTATGACTGAAAGAACTGCACAGCCGCAGGTTTATTTTATAGATTCTATTCAATCTGAATCGATAGGTCCCATACGAACTCAGAACAGCAGGTGTAAGCTGTTAAGGTGGCACGATAGAAGGAGACACCTTAGCAAGCCTGAAAAGTGAGGGTTAAACATTCATGATATTTGTGACATAAAAAGAATCTAACTTAACAGTGGTAAAGTCAGGGTTCTCTGTGTTATCGTACAAAAGACCCCTTTTCTATCCTCCACTCCATGGAGATAGACGATCCGAAAATGCACTACATGTGCAAAAGTGTCCTGATAGACTCATTACTGACTCAGGCACTAAATTGAAAACACAGAGCTTGAATGATCTCCATAGAAAATCATAGAATAGGATGCTCTGGAACAGTCACATGAGCCTAAGATCACAGGTGCAACTAATACATCAACTTACATATCACTCGCAAATGACACGGCCCAACTTACTGTAATATACCTACAAACTCTAATACCGGAACTTACTAAGCCCTGTATATCATTCAACCGGCTACAGTCTCGTGCAACCACATGCCACCGGTCACATGCAAGTGCAGCAAGGTCTTTAGTATTTTTTTAAACGTTTGTTTATATTCACTTCCCATAGGAACTAACAAAGATCAGGGTCTATAAATTCCAATTCAAATGCACAAATTACATGTTGCCAATATTTAAACTAAATTAGCTACCATTTATGTACAAGGACATCTGTGTGCACAGTGACTAGCTGTGCAACAATAGTGTAATGCATTGTAGCACACTGTACTGTATTGCATCATACCATATTTTCGCAACATAACTAAATGTTAATTTGTGGCTAACACATTAAAGCTTTTGTTTCAATCGTTTTACCTTTATAACATTTAATGCACTAATTAACTGAATGGAAATGTTAACATGATAATGTCAGATAGCCATGATAATGTAAGACAACTACTCTATTTTTGCTGTATTGAAAATGTATTAAAGCACTGAATCAAATCATATATTTTACTGTAATAAATATGGCTGACAAATACCATGGTAATTGGTACCATGGTAAACATGAAAATATCAATTTAAATTTGCCTTTGTAGTGCTATTGCTGATTGCATTGCTATTGATGATAATGATTGATAATAACTGATCATTTAACTGCAATCAAGCATTTTTCATTAAAAAAAAAAATTTTCTGCGTGGGATTGGCACACATTGACTAATATAATCAAAATCCAGCAAAGTTTCAATGTAAAATACCTCCCAATGACTCACCAGTGATGAATGCGATGACCAGAAATTTCAGTAACACTTGACCTGAGTTCCATGATATCCATAAACTTGTCAAACTGACAATCCCTTATCTAAATATTCATAAAGCATCATTCCAATAATAATGCAGACTGTGTTCAAGTGTTATTTCAAAATAAGCCTGATTCATTTTATTTAGGTTTATGTAGATGTCCTGAAGTCTTATTACTGTACGGGCCTTGAATTTTTTTACTAAAAATTAATTTTAATCTGTTATCAGTGAGGTTGTCCCACAGCATTTAGCAGAGTAATGAAAATACTGATGACAAAGAACTGGCAGTACTTACTGGCTTCCAGCTTGCACAGGCCAGCATAGGTTATACATCTGCTGTGAGTAACTCCATGGCGTGCAAGAATACATTGAGCTCTGAAAGAGAATACACGTTTTTCAGTGGAAAGGAAGTGAGACTGAGGATCTCTGAGTGACGCTGATGGTGAAGTGTCAAACGACACACGAATGAACACAATTTAAGCTGCGCTGCAAAAACAGCTCTTTAAATAAGTGTAAACAATATAAACAAATGCACAAATAAGCAAATAAATAATGTTGCAAGCGTGCAAACCACTCTGTGCTCCAAAATAATGGTACATGAAATTTGATATTAGTCATTTACGTTTTCCAACATAAAAAATGTCTTGCAGATTACAACATAGTATTTACATGCACTTATCAGGAACTGTGTGTGTCATGTGTCAGAATGACTGTGAGTGACACCACAACAACGTCATGTCATCACCCACATACATCAGCAGAATAGCCTGTACGTTTGGTTTTGACTATGCATGAATGGTCCTTGATTTTAGAGATAAACAGCAGCAGAAACAAAGCCTCTTCTTCGATAAATGTCAAATTGACTTGTAAAACTGTCCAGAACATAGATTCAAGATTACTTAGATGTTTACTGTAGAAGAGAGTGTATTGTTTTTTAAGTTGGCTTTTAGAAAGGCATTCTCTTTTATGCTGTTTTGGGTCAGCCCTTGACCGAAATTCCCACTGAGCACAAGAAAACATTCGTTTCCAAGAGAAGCCAGAGTTTTCTGATAATGTAGCAAGAGATATTAAGTATGCTGCTTGTTCTATTGCGCAATCAGTGTGAGCTTCCATTATGGCAAATAGCCAATCCCTGATGTTGCAACACTTCCACTTAAACCGAGAAGTGCGACGTGTAATTGGTCAGCTCACAACCCCCACATTACCTCCATGGTGGAAGAGGCCAGGCCAAAAACTCCAGTATCCAACTGTGGTCCTTCCGGATGCGGATAGTTCTGCCCATCCATGGCAGATGAAGCAGAGAGGGAAAGCATCAGGTTAGAGACTGGAACATGATGGCTGAAGCCTAAGAGGCACTCGTTAGATCAACAGCTTACACTCGCCATGTCCTGAAAACAAACACAAGGAGAACTGATCACTTCTTTGAGCAGACTGAAGAGCTTATCTGGGTCCTCAGAGACCACCAGACGGTCCACCAGACGGTGAGTTTGTCTGCAGCACAAATGTGGACCAGCAGCTGGTCCATGAGGACTGGTTTGAGAAACATTGGCTTAAACCATGAAGTCTTTTAGAATAAGGGCAGACAATATGGCAAAAAGTATCACAATAATACAATGCATTTTTACAAAACATGATATGTATCAATTTGATTTTCAGAGGTTTGCAAACAAGCTACTGCCATAATATAGTCATCGCATTCTCCATCTCTCATCTCTGGTCCATCATCACATCTTAAGCTTCAGCACATGGCGTGATGTGTGGAGAAAATCTTTCTACCCTCAAAGGATGAGGGCGGTGAAAATCCGACATGAAAGCTCCAAAAAACCAACCACCTCTTTTTCAGTTTTTCCACAGGCCCTCCTTCTTTCTGTCATCCTTCTCTTTACTGCTGGACATTCACCATCATCCTCCGTCATCAGCTGTCTGCAAATATGTACTTCAACTTACTGATTTATTGCTTCGCACATCCTCTCTGTAATTTATTACCTGCTAACTGTCCACTGCTATATTAAGACATGGCTCTATTGCCCTTCCCTATTATAGCACTTTGCTACATCATATTGAGGTTCTTAAGCTGAGCTTCACAACCAAAGTGTCAGATTTCAGAACACATGAACAAGCAAGTAGCAGCTCATCAAAATGCAGAGTCCCGGAAGCATCCGACACCTTCCTGGTCGGAAGCTGCACTTATTACTGCCTTTTAACACAGTAAATGAGCGTAGGTGGGGAGAGACAGAGAAACGGTGTTGGGGAGTGAAGGAAGTGGGGAGTGTTGGGGAGTGAAGAAAGCACACCCAAAGGCTCATTAGTTTGTTGGTGGTGGTGGTGGTGTGTGTGTGTGTGTGTGTTTGATGCTTCAGTTCCGGTTGAGAAGTCTGATGGCCTGCGGGAAGAAACTGTTCCCCATTCTGGTAGTGGAGGCCTGTATGCTACGGAACCTTTTCCCAGATGGGAGGAGGGAGAAGAGAGTATCCTGGTGGCTTTGCGAATGCAGTGTGTGGAGTAAATGTCTGTGACTGAGGGGAGACAGTGATCTTCTCAGCTGTTCTCACAACCCTCTGTAGGGTCTTGCTGTCTGCAATTTCCATACCAAGGTGTGATGTAGCCTTATAATCACAATACTAGTTTTCTGATCTCATCATAAATCCCTAACACGGCGAGAGAGAGAGAGAGAGAGAGAGAGAGAGAGAGAAAGAGAGAGAAAGAGAAGGCCAATAACAGAGAGAGAACCAAGCCTGTTGTTCAGTGCAAACCCACAGAGAAAAATACCGGGTTAAAGGTTCAGAAGAAGGCTTCTTTGTGTAATCCGACACAGGTTCGTTCCGTCAGAGTGACATGTGATGGCTCTTACGCATGCAGCCCCGCAGCAATGGAACAGAGGCTATGACGTAAAGGACGAGAACGTGGCATTGGATATTAAACAATTAAACACACCAACATTCACAAAGCCACAGTCATGAAAAATCCATATTTGAAAAACAGACCCTGCTTAGATCATTAAACAGCAATAACACATTTCTAGTTAAGGGAACTGTGTTAGAGCATTATGGGCTTTTCATAGAATTCTGTGGTTCATTCGTCAGTAACAAAGAATTCCAATTCTCAACATGCTAAAACTCCGGATTCACCACAGATACCGGTGGAGAAGTTACAATAGGACGCTATGGCCCCAGCGTGGCCTTTGTTCACTCTAAGAAAAGGAAGAAAGCAGAAGTTTATGTATTTGTTTGAGGTTTTTGTAAAATATTTTGTTAATCTAAGCTTAAATCTACGTGTGAAGTATTCACTGGTGCTGAATAAAGTCAGATAAATTGCTTGTTACAAAGTTCAATAATGCAGGTTTCTTCAAGTTGAACCGCCACACCAGGTTCACAGAATATGTAAAGTGTTCAAAACCCTCACTGAAGGAGGTTAACTAAACTGAACTGATTGGGAATGTATGAACTGATCAAAATTCATTATAATAATTTTATAATTTTGATGTCAGATATTTCCACAAATCAACAGAGGAGTTATTTGTGGTGCTGGGAAAGGGAAGGCTGGGTCACTGGCAGTGCTGGTGTAGATTGGATTTAAGAGCCTTATTCAACAGCTTACTGCGAGAGGTCAACCTTATCTCAACTGCCCTTCAGCCTCAGTCAGGATCATTGTGTGCATCAGCTTTCTGACATTTCCTCCTCATAAAACCAGATGTAAACCTCAAAGCATCTTTACCACGCTTCGTCAGATGTACTTGCTTTTTTTGGCTCATTCTATCTAATTCTTGCCAGAGGCTTCAGCAAAACATCACAGTAATCAGGTGCTGGTCTTTCCAGGCCCATCTTGCACAACAATCAATAGGTCAGGAATGATTACTGACCTCTTCCTGTAAAGACCCAACTATCATTACTGGAAAACCAACAGATACAGTCAGACCCAGAATTAGGGTTGTTCCTGAGAGGAATCACTAAAACAGCTGTCTAAGACTAGCTGGTACATCCAAACCACTAGGAATTTATGTATTTAGTACTGTTTTTTTTTTATTTGCCTTTTATTTTAACATTATATTTATATTGTTCTTATCTTTGTGTCTCTGTGTGACTGTGCAGTCATAGCATAAGCAATTTCTTTCAGGATTAATAAAGTGTTTCTGATTTATTCATTCTACAGCTGATATTATTAGGAATATAAACACAATATTGTGTTTCAACCGTATGCTCCAGCCCTTCTGGAACTGACCCATGATCATCAACATATAAAACGTTATAACTTCATTTTTGGGTAGATTGAATAAGTCAGCTGCTCAAGAATGGACCACAGTAAATGTCAGTCCAACATTTCCACAACTGCGCACAACTTGAGGTTTCTTAATAACAACTAAAGTCAAAGCATACCAAGCTTTTGCAGCCAGTAACTGAATGTAGCTCAGGCACAAAACAAGGCGAGGTTGGGTTAGGGGAGTTCCAACGACCACAAAACTAACATCCCAGTGTTTTTTGATCAGTTATTTGACGTGCTTCCATGGGCCTGGAGAGTCCAGTACTTTTCAGCTGGAGAAGTTCATCCCAGGACACCAGTCTCCCTCGCTCATTACTCTTTCGATTACCTCACAGGCTGCCGCTGAAGGCTTATGCTTTCCTGGGTGGCCTAGCTCTGAGACTCTAAAATAAAGGGAGGATTATTCCTCCACCTGAGCTCGTGTGACTCCAGTCCTGACTGACTGGCGGTTCCCGTTTCACATGCTTCTAGCTTGATCCGCTCTGATCTCTAGCCATCTAACACCTTCAGTCTTCAAAGGCAACAACAATTCAAGTTACCGAGAAACCCCCTGTCATGACAGTTGCATGTCTTTGAGTTACACATTTGTGGTTTGTCAAAAAAGAAGAGAAATGTTTGTGTAGTTTCAGGGTGAAAAAAGACCATGCTACGTCTTCCCATTAAATAAAAGCACAGTAGGGGGTTCCCCCCCCTCTTGTTTTACCAGCTTTCCACTCGAGTGTTAATCCCCAGACTCATATTTTCATGTGTCACAGTGAGTGTGGGCGGGCCGCTGGAACACATGGAAGTCATCCAGGGAGTGTGACTCTGGTAATCTCTTCTGTCACGGCTCAGAGCTCATGAGGACAGTCAGCCGTGGCATAGGGGGAAACTGCACGCTTTCAAGAGCGGAAAAAGCAGAATACAGTAGCCTTATGAGAAAACAGACTACGATATTAAGGAAAGACCAACACTCGCTTTCTTTAATAGGAAATCACGTGTTCACCCTAAGACATTGTGAGTTTTCACTTTCATATTGCTATAATGCTCATATACAGTTGCATTATTGCTTATTTAATAAACATACATTATGCACCACTTCACAATAAGATTACCCTCATAATGGGTACATTCATTCACGGTCATTAATTAGGGTCATAAGAATCTTGGAATAATTACTAAGTGGGAAACAGCTTGCGAAGCATTGAATTCTCATTCATTTACACTGATATAGCTCAGATCCTTCAGGTTCCTGATCAAACTTTGTCTTCCCTATCTATTCCCTATAGGCAAATTAAACTTTCCATTCAGAAAAATGGCAGAATGACACATGAGCACGCTAAAAAACTGTGCTTTCAGTCTCTAAAGGAACAGGATGCAACTCTGCATGGACACGGTACAAGGCAGCTGGTCTTAATGTGAGTACACCCTTAGTTTCCCCTCTACTCTCCAGCTCGCACTTAAATACAGAGCTCTGACAGGATCAGGGAAATTCTGATGGGCTCCAGCTGGATCTGCATGTACAACATGCCTAGTGCGCAGCGCAATAAGCATAAAAATGACAAAAGTATTGGGCCTGTCCATTACACCAACAGGGACTTTAATCACACTTCGATATGATGTTGGTCCCCCTTTTGCAACTATAACAGCTTCCACTCTTCTTGGAAGGCTTTCCACAAGATTTTGGAGTTTCTGTGGGAATTTGTGTCCATTTGGTCTGTTTTATTAGGTCAGTGACTGATCACTGATGTTGGATGAGAAGTCCTGGCTTGCAATCTCCGTTCCAGTTAATCAGGTCAGGGCTCTGTGGGGGCCAGTCAAGTTCTTCCACACCGAACTAACCCAACCGTGTCTTTATGGTGCTCGCTTTGTGCACTGGGACACAGTCATGCTGGAATAGAAACGGTTCTTCCACAAAATTAAAAACATGGCGTTGTTCAAAATGTCTTGGTCTGCTGAGGCATTACAGTCACTTGATGTAAGGGGCTATCTGAATTAAATGTCTAACAGGTGTTTCCCAATTCGTTTGTGCATATATTGCAGTAATGCTGAGGTCTACACATGCATATTAAACCCAAGGAGTCTTACTGAAAGATTCGATAACATCCCATGTACCTTTGTATTCCTAGTACACAGTCATTCCCTTTGTGCTGAGTGAAAACACTGATCTACTGAAAGAACTCGATCTTTCTGACAGACGACTACACTTGATCTCAATTAGTCTTTTGTGAGAGAGCTTCAAAGCATCTTAGTAGGAGTGGAAGGGGTTTCACATGACTGGATGAAAGCCAGTAAGGGGTTAAAAGACTAATAACTACACTACATTTATGACAGTTATACCAAATCATGCCCACTTCATTTTGTTACAAACCAACACATATCAATGTACTGGCTGTGCAGCTTCTAAAATGCAAGCTCTCACAAATTAATTAGAGATTAAATATTCACAGGGGAGTCATTTACTTTACAGGCTACCAGTGGTACCATTCAAAATGTTGCAAAATTAATGAGGATTTTAAAACCTTACCCATCTCATTCAGTAGCACACAAAACAGCTTTCAGCACCACTGGGCTACACTCTTAGCAAATATGCTTTTGTATAGTATATAAACCACTATAGTATTTAGACCTTTAATGATGTACCCCCGGTTTTATGCCGATCAGAAGTCGCGGATTCAGTCATACATGTTACGGTTGGTGGCCGTTAGAGGCCACTGTTTTTCTGTTTGTTTCTGTCTGTTCTGTTCTGTTTGGTTAGGGCTT